>NIZV01000024.1:0-261435 GCA_003947045.1 Fusarium ambrosium
ATTATCTGATTTTCGTCCGTGCTAACCCTAACCACTATATAATTCCCCGGTGTTTTCCCGAAAACCACCCCCAGATTCTATAATTCTTGTCCGTGCATATTGACATAGTAACCTGGTTCGATAAAAACAACCTGTTGTTTATTTATTTTCTATCCGTGCACGCGTTCCTTTTATTACTCTACTACTTCTACTTCCCGTTCCAACTATCCACTTTATACTACTATCTCCTGCCTTTTAGTCTTCCGCCTGATATTAAAGAGAAGAGGATTAAAAGAAGAACATCGAAAAGTAGTAGCGGCAAAAGCAACGGTTGTTATTATGGACCTAATACCTATTGCCTCTGCTGAATTTCTCGAGTTACTTTCTTTATGGGTCCATCCTGAGTCGAGACTGTTGATCTGTTTCGACAAGAAATGCAGATACGCTATTTCCCCCGTTGGGTCTAACCCTACTAATTATCTACGTGATGAGCATAGCATCCCCCTACCTCGGCGGAAAGGTCTCTCTAAGGTATTGGCTAAACTAGGGCTGAAAAGTTCAGGCGGAGCTGCGCCTCTTGTTGATGGCTCGCCTGAAGAGCAAAGGCTCCGGTCTTATGATGGATTTTCCTGTCTGTATTGCAGCTATCGCACCATTAACCTCACTCTTATCATGCAATACTACAGCCAAGACCTGCCCGAGTATCCCCAACACCCGCGGAGATCTACCAGGCGGGCGGACATGGAGGCATATTTCGAGTATGTTTACTTGTAAGCTTGGGCCTCTGGCTCGTCTCGAGTCTACTGGATTGTTGAGCGCGATGGCCAACTGACCCGACCGACGGTGTCTGTGGGCCATATGAGTGGGTTAGCTTTGAGCCGCCGAGACAGGACTGGTCAAGAACAACAGGACTTGATCAGATCTGTGCAGGAACGCGAGCACCAGCGCAACCACGGCCTTGCCGCCGATATGTAAACCTCAGCGGCCGGCTCGGCGACCATGTACGCCGAATAGCGGCCATGGCTGGAGAGAACGAGGTGGGAGATCACGTACAGGAATAGGGACCGAAGCCTGCACCGTTGCCTTATCTAGATACCCTATCTAAGTTTCTATGGGCGGCCAGATGCGCCGCTGTACCTCCTGGCTAGCGCGGCCCGAGTCCCTGGTCTCTCCACCGATCTGGTTAGCCCGCGCGAAGATGAGATTAAGATCGATGAAATCTTAAAGGCTGTGGATATGGTTATGGACCGCTGTGAGGAGACCGTTCACGGGACGAGTCGTAATCTTGTCATGACCAAAAGAGGGGAAAAAGGGCCATAGCCGTAAATTAGACCGCATAATTAGACCGCAGGCTAGCTGCCTAATATTATAAGGGTTATCTAGGAGGGGCATAGCTACTTAGTTATAATAAAACTAAAAAAAAAAAAGAATTAAAAGCTAATAAAAGTAAATTAAAGGCCTTAAAAGAGGGTATATTAAGCCTAGAAGCTCTTAGAGATAAAAGAGTAAGAATTAATAGATCTAACTATTACCCCTAAGCTAGCTATCTACTACGAAGCAGCTGCCTTTGTTACTCTTCTTGATTGATCCTTTTGACCCTGACACCAACCTTCTTGCATAGCCTTACCAGCTGACCAGTCACCAGATGCCGGAGGAATTAAGACCTGGTCGAGGTGAGTTCCGGATATGGTGTATCTCATGTTTTTCATGGCTTCAGTGACGTTTTCTGCGGGATTTTTATGCGACAATTTGGTGCGAGCCGTGTGATAACTACAACTCTTCCATGGCTGTGAACAAGGCGCAGCAGACTTGAATGCTCAGACGAGACAAAATCTGTAGCAGAATAGTTAACCCACCAGATGACAGCCAATCCATAAGCTTAATGATTGGATTCTACCCACAGGTTAAAACTTGGAACGAGGGATTAACAATCCGCTTTGTTGGTCTTCAGTGTGAGAGATTCGAAGGGAACCAGACGGGACATGATCATGAGGTGATAAAACCTCTTCCGATGAAAACACAAGACGTCGGAGTTGATTCCGTTTTGAGTCGCTTCTGCGATGTGCACTATACTTCGAATATAGAGCATGTGAATGGGTATGCGTTGATAGTATCGTAGGGTCTTCTCAAGATCCAAATTCATAGCCTACGTTTCCATGATGTGTTGTTCTAACAGAGACGCCGACATGCGGAAAGCCGAAAAGTGCCTTGACTGGTTTCAAAGAAAGGGACGAGATATCAGCATAACTAACTGTCCGAATATGTTGCAAGCCGAGTAGCAAGGGCCCAGATCCTGCATCTATTCCGCAGTCCCCATGGCGGAGGCGGCATGGACTCATCCTCCTTGGTAATATGATCCCTTTGTGCCAACTTTCGGACCAACCCCTCCCAATTGTGGTGACCAAGGGTTTTGTCATTAGGGGCAATTGGGGTCTTTGAATATCTGTCAACATCACCGAGCTCCCAAGCATGAGGTGCTACACAGCCATCAAGCAGCTGCCTTCGCCAAAACTGTTGGTCGAGTATGATGCGCGACATCAGAGTCTTGGAACACATCCTTAGGCGCAAGGTAGATTGCGTAGGAAGAAAGGAAGCAACAAAGTCCAGTATTTCCCGAGGCAATTGCTCCAGACCTGGACGAAGAGGTTTCTTCAGGTTTGAAACCTCCAAGTTGGTGTTTGACTCGGTACTCTCTTCACGTCCGTCTTCGGGTGGTTCCTCAGCCAGCAGCGCCGAGATAAAGTCTGGAAGGTCGTGAATGTTGATCGGATCGTTGCAGTACCACTACAGAGAGACGAGTTTGTCAGCATGTGATGGTTACATATTTCAAAAGCGCTGAAAGTTCCAAAATTCAAAAGTACATACCTCGTTGGTCTTGATAGGTTCCCACCCTTCAGATGCCCAGAACTCGCGAGCGCCGTAGTAGCCATGATCAAACTCTAGACCATACTCCATGTAGTCAGTTGAACCGTAGAAACCGCTATCTTTGGCGATTCTCCTCTTTTCTTGCACATTGCAAGCAAACTGGGCGCAGAGGGCCTCGTAAACGCTGGTCAAGGTTGGAGGTGAAGCACCTTCAGGGGCGAGTCGAGCATGCCACGCAAGGACATGTTGAAGTATAGTCAGGCAGCCATCATGCAGTGGGAACAGGACATCCCCAGTATCCTTAGTAGATGATAGGACCCGGTATGAACTTCCCCCGAGTCGGAAGTACAAACCTTCCGTGATGGTCCACTCGGCAAGATCAGAAATGAAGAGACCTGGAGTTGTGGATTCGTTTCTGGGCCTGAGGGCACGAAATTTCAGCGTCTTACGATCACCATGAAACTTGTGTACTGATCGAGTAAAGGAAGCTCTAGTCTTTCTAGGTCATGGATATTACATTACATACATGCGAAAGGGAGGAGGAGTAAATTTCTCCAAGCTTGAAGTAGCGCCGATAAGCCGAATTCTACATAGCCACTGCCAAAATAGTAACGTCAGTTGTGGTTATCGGAAAGATTAATAATCTGAAAGAAGAAAGGGATGAGTTCAAGAACTCGAGTAAGTAAGAAAATAGGGTGCTGAAGCTTGGGCTTCTCGTTGATGCCAAAAACTGGGGTTGCACCCGCAGCGGCCGATCCTTGCAACACTCCCAAAAAGGCAGGACGACAAATGCAAGAGATTTGCCTTGAAAAAGCAATATGGTTGCTTACCTGCTTTGTTTCATCTTCCAGAGGGTCTTCAGATGCCCAGTTGTGTTCTTCATCAAAGACTTCGTCGCGAGGGGGAATGTCAAAGGGACAGCCACACACAACACAATAGACGAATGAGAATCCCATGATGGATAATCGAGTTGGAGTGGGTGCAGTAGGTTGAGAGTTCCATGGCTTGCATGAGAGCAGTCGGCGGCTATAAACGTTGGAAATTGAAGGGACGGCGTCATCATTTGGCGTGCATGACATTAAACACCACCCTCTGTTGCGACTGGTTCAAAATCTCCGATGATGGGGACGGGAATGGCTTATTGGTAGGGCTGATCAGACTAGTGGCAGCCTTGGTGCGGGAGTAGATTTGTCTTGTCAGCCCAAACTTGACTCCTTAACAAGAGCTGAGGCCAAGCTTACCATTCAGCGGCTGACCAAGAAACATCGTCTATTCATGGGTATCTGTTATCAAGTTGTGATTTGCTGGGCCGACTCAACGGTTGATCAACACAAGGGGTCCTTGACCCTAAAATTGGGACTTTGGGATTTCGATCAGCGGGAGATGCAGGTCCCGGCATGCTTTCCCGAGCTTAGTTGCGGCAGTTATGGAGGCTAGTGGGTTGATTCCAAAGCCGCGGGTGGTTCACGATGTAACTCGTGGCGCGGCGACGGCGGAGTTGTAAGTGCCGCCCGCCGAGATGTCCGCCTTCAGTCACTGGATGGTTAATACGAGAGGGTGTCTGCATGTAAGATATAAGACTTCTCAATCGTAGCATCGTCGAGTTAGGTTCCAGCCTA
The DNA here is from genome assembly GCA_003947045.1 of Fusarium ambrosium. Classification (NCBI taxonomy): domain Eukaryota; kingdom Fungi; phylum Ascomycota; class Sordariomycetes; order Hypocreales; family Nectriaceae; genus Fusarium; species Fusarium ambrosium. The sequence continues at coordinate 4,464 of NIZV01000024.1, forward strand.
CTAACCTTAACTCTCTTTCTCTTGTTTGTTTTTGTCATTCTTTTCCACGAACAGTCCTTCTTTACTATCATTCATTCACTCATTACCTTTTATAAACATGCGGCCTTCCTTGGGGTTGGCTGCAGCGGCTCTGCTCTTCTCCGGAGCTCAGGCCGGCATCGCCCGGCTGTTCCCCCGGGCCGAGACGGATGTCACTACAACTCCAGAGCCGGAGATCACCACTTCTCACTTCCCTCTCCCTTTTGAGAGCAGCACTACCGAGTCTGTTCCTACCACCGACACGGCTGGCCAGGTTGGTTCAACTAGCGGGGAGGTTTCCTCCGAGACCGAGGCTGGACCTACTGAGACCGCCGTCCCCACGACTGACATCTCTATCGGTCCTGGTGGTGAGGTGACCATCCCGGGTGTCATCACCGTTCCGAGTGCCACTCTTCCCACCAGCTTTCAACCCACTGGCACCGCGGCATTTGTCGGGGTTGGCCCTGCTGCCACAAATGCTGCGAACTCGTTCTCCGACGTCGCCAATGCCGCTTCAGCCATCGCTGCCAACCCCTCTCCTTCTGCTGAAGAGATCGAGGCCTTCCAGAAGCAAGCCCAGGACGAGTTTGAGGATCTCTCTCACATCGATGCTCAGCTGAAGCAGATTGATCTCGACAGCCTCAGTGAGGATGACTCTCACAAGGTTGAGAAGTCCATCGCTGGACTGGCCGCCCTCCTCGCCTGGTACTCGACCCAGCTTTCGGCCATTGCTCCTGTTGTTGCCACACCTGCTTTGGCTACGGGTGTCTTTGCTGAACTCGCCCCAGCCTTTGCCGCCGTTGCTGCCGGTGAGCTCTTGTCGAATGCCTTGGACGACATCAAGGACTTTGACAATGATGATGGCGATAACGACAACGATGATGATGATGATGACGACGACGACGATGACGACGACGACGATGATGATCAGACAACTGATTCTGAAGATAAGCCGACAAGTACTCAAGAAGAGTCAACAGTCATGTCGTCTACTGAGACCGCCACCACAACATCCAGCACTGGCAGCTGTAGTGCCCTCCCTTACAGGCTCGAGCTCCCCGACGAGATCGACGAGGCCGATGGAACGGATAACCCAGAGGAGATGAAGCGATCCATCGCTGGACGAGTCTACCTCGAGGAACGCGCCGTCCTCGTCAAGAGGGCACGAAGCCCCTACTTTGGAGACTGCAAGCCGGCCGAAACCCCCAAGTTCCCAAGCAACCCCAATGCCAAAGGCCTCGACCAGGCTGAGCAGCATCCCAAGGCCGGTACCAACGGGAACTATAACAGGGATGTGCAGAGGTGGTATGACCGCAAGGTGCGCTGTGAGGAGGACCTCCGACCTGGCTGGGAGCAGATCAACACGGCCGAAGCCAAGGCGCAGGAGAAGGGACTTGCCAACTTTAACGTCGACCACGTCTGGGAGCTCAAGTTCTTTACCGATTTCTTCGAGACACAGCTTCTACCAGGTGGCAGGAACAGCAACCCGAAGCTCACCTGCGACGAGTTCAACGCCATCTTCCCCAAATGTATCCTCACCACTGTCGTGAACCAGGTTCCGGGCCCTAACAATGCTGAGTTCGTTGCTATGCAGAGGGAACTCAACAACATGAAGGGTGCTTTCTTCAAGATTGGTGAACTAGAGCAGCCTGGTTTTATCGCCAAGTTCGAGGGATCGACTGACCTGAAGATCGAAACCCTGCAAACGATTGGTATCTCTGTTGATATATTCAACCAGGGGCCCGTCAAGGCGCTCTTTGAGAGAACCAACCAGCGTCTGTACAACACCTTCCGGGGTATCGACAACCGTGTGCGGGACAACAAGATTGCCATCTCTGGTGGTGATTTCAGCTTCGCTGAGCTGTATGAGAGCTTCATGGCTGACCGTCTTGATCGCGGAACGGCGGAGGCTTGGCAGTTTGTTCAGCACTGGAGTGCCGAAATCGAGTCCGACATCAAGGAGCTTGATCCTGATGATGAGGAGACACAGAAGCTCCTGAAGAACTATGACGGTTTCGCGAAGAGCCCGTACGCCGTCGAAGGCCATTATTCGTTCCTTGCCAACAGGGATCTTGCTGGTGCTGGTGGAGATCCCATGAAGTTCGCCAAGCGTGATCTTTGGGGACGAGATGGTTCATGCCCTCTGAACCAGCCGGAGACGACTAGCGAAGAGGTCACATCTACGGCGGAGCAGACTAGCACTGAGGAGCCTACAGCTACTACCACCACAAGCGAAGAGTCTGCTGAGACAACTAGCATGTCTGAGGAAGCTGTCGAAACAACTACCAGCCAAGAAGCCACATCCACCACCTTTTCCACTGCGACCACTTCTAGCCAAGCTGCTGAAGAGACGACCACGGAGCAGCAGGAGTCTACAAGCACTCTGGACAGACCCAGCGCGCAGACCGTCACCACCAATGGTATGGTGTGCGTGCTGATTGAGGGATCGAACAACCCTGTTTGTCAGCCCCTCGAGACACCGGTTCCCAACCCTGCTGGAACCAACGTCGTAAGTACACTGACCTGGGAGTTTGACTGTGGAAAGTAGCTAACAAGTTCCATAGCACGTTCAGAAGGGGTGTATTCTCATCAACAACAGTCCCCGATGCGCCTCCGACGCGGGTGCCATCTCTGGTGTCTACGAGAGCTCCTACAGTAAGTGGCTCAAAGCCTAAGACTTCCTACTACACCAGAATACTAACACTAATTCCCTATAGACGTTGCCTCCAGCCCCGACGAACCCTACGGCACCGTGCTAATCCTGTCCGGCTTCGACGCCAACAACGACAACCACCTGCACTCCACTGCCACTTGCCAGCTCCAGGCTCGCTGGCCTGCTAACTACGGAGATGTTACTTTCGGCGAGGATGGTTGTCTCTACGACGCTGGAAACAACAAGATCTTTGATCAGTGCTGCAGTTCTCCCGACCCTAACAACAGCGGCCCCGCTACAAACCCCTACGTCGCTCCGGCCCCTGGTGATGCCTCACAGGATCATGGCAATCATGACGGATCTGCCATCTGCCGATCTATTTCTAAGGACACTTGCCTGCTGGCTGCTTCTCGTTACGTCGACGACATCGTCTACCACCAATACACCTCTGCTGTATGGCCCGATGACACCGGAAAGGATATCGCCAATATGATCTTCCCCATCGCCGGTCCAGCTATAGAAGATTTCTTCGGTATCAACTACGGCTGCACAGTCATCTGGACTTGCGACAATGACGACGCCTTCTCCCGTGGTATGACAGGCAAGCAGATTAAGGACTCGATGCTCAACATCTACAACCTCAACGGTGCCAAGGGCTGTGGAAGCACGTATCTGAACAATGGATGTCACATTACTGTTAATGGATGCAATAACTGTGAGGATAGAGGCCGTGGAGGTACGATCTGGAACCCCTATGATGTTGCTAGCGGGTCGTATGGTGATGCCAGCGATGGATTTCCTCCTCGGCGGTAAGGGGGTGGTCGATGATGGGTGTGAGGGCTGGAATACTGTACATTATCTAAGCTTTAAACTTCTCTATATATATTACCCAAGTTTTACTTTGAACGGTAGTAACCCTTACCACCCACCCCGAACAGCGCTGGCATTGCAAGAAGCCACTGGACTTCCATTACTTCGGGGTATTTGTTTTCTCTTCCCTACCTAAGTTAGATTGAGGCCAAGATGGCCTTTGGCAGCTAGTTGGGTTTAGTTATCAGGTATCAAGTTGTTGTAAATCCTAAGAGGGGGTGTCTAGTCACTTCTTGCTACATGGGCACGTATGCAGCTTGAAGATGAAGTGGCACAGATTTAAACAGCATCAAATCACGGCCTTAAAAGGCCTATACTGATTTGATGGCTCTCGCCACTGATGGGCTTTCCCATCTACTAAAAACTCCATACCCAGTGAACAAGGAAAAAAAAAGAAAGAAAAAGACCCCCACACTGGTATCAGACTCGCCGAAGAAGAAACAGAAGATCCCAACAACAACTGCCAGCTCGCACCACAAGTAAGAATGAAGAGACTACACATATGGGTGGCTCTCGCCAAAAAAGAAGAAAACAAGACAAAGTCACTCAGGCCCACTGTCCCACACAGATCCCACACACGCACACCCATGCCTTCCGGTACTTGGTGGAGTTGAGATTAACTGAGGCTACCACCTCTCAACAGACGGGGGACAGTGTTGGTGGGTCGGTTAGGCGTGGTGCCGTCGCCGGCTTGAAGGGTGGGAAAAGGAAAAGGAGGCTCGATCCTGTTGCGGAAACGAGAAAACAGATACTCAGCGTTCACTGATGTCGGGGACGGGTCGCTGGAGGGTTGGTTGAGGATGGGGATCTCTCCCGTTTGTTGTTACCCCAAGGAACGCTGGTGGTAGGGGTCTCGTGGTCGGAGTCTTCGATGACAATACTGGAGAAGATAGTATTGCCATCACCGGTGGTTGGTCGAGCTCGCACTGCGGCATTGCCATTGTTGGTAGTGGGGGAAGGGGGGGCGTTGGGCCGTTCCTCCTCCTCCTCCTCGTCTGAGATGACGACAACGTTGTCATCTGCCCTCGCCTCTCCAGTAGAGGGCGCGCCTTCATCGTCCTCTACCACTATGGGGTTGTCGGCGGCACCGCCCGAGGAAGACGGGCCAGCGGTTTGGGGGCCGCGAGCGTGCAGGCGGCAGCGACGGGGGACAGAGAGGAGGAAAACGACATCGTCGCTTTCTTCTTGTTGAGGGCCTGGGGCATTGGCATACCCATACTCGGGGCTGGACTCGGGGCTGGTAGCCCGGCGGGGAGAACTCTGCGTAGACATGGCAGGAGCTGAGGCATTGTTAGGTCTTGTTCCAGCAGAGATGGCAGTGGCTACCTACCGTTGGTCGAAAGTTCAATGGAGTTCAGGGGCTTCAAGTTGTAGACGAGATGGCTGTAGATGTAAGGTTTCGAGAAAGAAGGATGAGGACATGTCGAGGATAAAAATGTGTTGGGGTATCGGTTGGGAAATCAGTGGCAGTCACGGACAAGAGTAACGAGGAAGGAGTAGACCGATTTGCACTTTCTACAACTAGAGGAAGGAGCGCTCTTCGAGTCGAAGCAGGTGGAAGTGGATGGGGGCAAGACCTTAAGGTGCACAGACTAAGGATTGATGATGGGGAGCACAGGAAAGATTCTCGCTGCAAGACTGACTCCTTAGGGTACCATAGTCTAAGTCATATCACCGGGAGAAGATTCATCGACCTCAGCGAGATCAAGGGTGAAAGGAGTCTTGGGCCACTTGGTAAGCAGTCAAACGCGGGCTAACACTCCGTCCACCCTGGGTTGACCTTGTGTTCTACTTAGGTCGACCTTACGTTTTACCTTAGGTAGACCATGCGCTCTATGGGCTGCAGGCTACCTCCAATCACACCAAGCTCGCCAACGAACACTCGGGCAAGAACAGTTTTCCCGACCAACACAAGCAGTTTTCCATGAGGGAAGAGTGAAGGATTGGGTTAGCCATCAAAGTTAATAGACTCTTGTAGTATTAGTTACTAGCTGAGGTGTGATACAAGGGGCATAATGCTCTATCACATTGTTGACAAGTGGTCCAGCGCTGAGCTATTATAATGTGTAGCTTGGTCGGCCGGATCACTACTCAGCCTGGATCGCCTTGGCTATGGCAAATGCAGTGAGAATCATGGAGATATCATTACGAAAAGGATGAGAGTGAAGATATTAATTAATTTCAAGGGCGATTCGACGGTAGGATAGTCACATGTCGCAGGAGCACACTGCAGAGGTACCAGAACGACATCCATTTGTATTGATCCATCCCTTTCCCTCAATCTCCCCTGTCCCAGCTATCTAGTCTATGGATTCCGCGTCGCGAACGAAAGGTGAGGAGTATCTGATCATTAAAGTGTCTGTTAGCAGCTGGGTCAAGGCGGAAATGAACCTGGAGATCACAAAGCAACATACCAAAGGGGAGTATAGCGCTATCTACGCCAACAGATGCCAACAGGAAAGCCTCATCCTGCTAGCGATGCTGAGGGTCCCTCTCTAGTAAACCTGTAAGCAACTGGTCCAAGGTTCAAGTCTGAACTACTTACCGGGATTGCAAAAACGCTGATATTGCGGGAAAGAGTTTGTCATGACGTCTTCCACACCGTGACCTTGCTATATGATACATTAGCGGCTACAACGAGGTCTGGGTCTACCTGAAGATCTCATGTTGCAACTCACCAGAGCATCGCCCTCATCGGAAGATGATGTTGTCACAGAAGAGGAGCTGATTACAGGAGCGTGGATCCAAGAGAGCGTGGATCCAAGAGAGCGAGTGAAAAGGGAATCACTGATGTCGCGAAGAAGCTGGGCGGTCTCTTGGACACGGTCAATGGCAAGGTGGAGCTTCTCAATCTCCGACTCTGCCAGGCGGTCATCCTCGTCAACTCTCGGAGCGCCATCGGTACCGTCCTTGGCCCACTTGGAAATACGGCGACGGGCCGCGTTGGCGATGCGCTCACGGTTGTAGGTGATGATGCGCTCTGACTCGTTGCGGTCGTACTCCATGATGGCCCTGACCTGGGCGTCCTTCTTGGTAACACCGTCAGCGAACTTGACAAACCGGTGTTTGAGAGGATGGCCGTCTTGGTCTCGCCAGAGGAAAGCCCAGCCCGACGGAGACATTATATCTCCACCCCAAAGCGTGTCCTCCCAAATGGGTTCATCCCAAGGTCCCTCCCCATACATAGCCTCAAACTCCGGGAACAAGACCATGTCCAACAAGGCTGGAGCACCGGCTAGGCGGGCAGTCGACTGCTTTGGGGGCTTCTCAGCTTCATCAAAGGGCTCGGGGTGGTTGGTCTTCAGCACGCCGACTTGAGCGTTCATGCCAGGGAGCTTGCGAGGCGGGAGGGCGGGAGAGTGGTGGATCTTCTCATTGGATGTCCAAGACTTGAAGATGTCACCAAGCAAGACTTGGTAACAATGAGCCTCACCAGCTTGTTTGGGGAGAGACTTCTGCATGGCGACGAGCTTCTCAGCAAGACCGACCAGAGCCATCTTCTCTCCAGTGGTGAGGTCTCCAGGCTTCAGTACTGGAGTGTTGGCGGAACGCGACTTCTTGACATCAGAGTCATTCGTGACAATGTCGAGCAAGAGTCGGCGCTGCTGCTCGGTGACAGCATCTGACATGGCGACGGGCGAAGAGGCCTGGGCGGGCATGATAACGGGTAGCGGAGGCACTTGTCTTGTTAGCTTTATTCCAATCGTTGCATTGGTGTTCATATAAAGGGTAAAAAGGAAGGCATACCGAAGGTTGTTCTTGAGAGGTGTTGTGGTGTTGGGGAGCTGGTGGTGAGGATTGAAGATGGGGAGGGTGGGAAGTTGAGGAGGAAAAAAGTGCGGGATGCCTCAAGAAGAAGAGAATTAAAATCTAAGCGAGCTTGTGCCCTAATTCTATTAGATTCGCGAGCTTTCTATGTTTTCGCGCGTTTGCACTGCCGTTTGACCGGTCGGCACTGCTTGACGGGCTGGCACTGTCATGGTTGGAGGTGAATAAACAAAGGGGAATGCTGACGGGGCCACATCAATGGGCAAACAATAGAGAACAATCGCAATGGATAAAAAAGGGCTAAAAATATCCAAATATCCAGGTACAGTGATATCCGTTATCTATTGGCTTCAGAATTGGGGTTATCACTTGCACCAACGACCTCCTTCTCAATCCTCCATCTACCTCGCCATCTCGGCTCTCACCTTGACCCCAACTGGCCAAGGCAGGTTCAGTAATAGTGGACATATTAAAATGGTGTGATAGGATCCTCGGCCATTCAAACTGTTTGCCACCGTGTGAAAGGAAAGCGACTGTGAGGGGATGCCGCCGATGCTGCCTTTCAAGTGTATACTTGTCCCAGATCGGATCATATCACGCAGCTTCAGGCCTTCCATCAGTATATCAGAGTAAAGGCCGGACGTGAGGGTTTGTATGGTCATAACTACTTCCTCAACCGCCGGGTCCTCAAGGAGACTCTCCGCCTCCGGGATCACATTACTAGGACGGTCCAAACACTCCTTGGGCGAGTCAACGGCATGAACTTCGAGGACAAGCAGTACACTGACAAGATCTGCAAAGAGATGGCCCGCAGCCTGTTTTATAACACCGGCCTTCCGCGATCCAGGGAGCAGGGCAGCAAAGGGAAATGGCCCCGCACCGTACACCGCAACCACCATGCGGCTACATCCCGGCAGCGCTTTGATCGACATCAAGCATGAGTGGGTAGTATTTGACAAGTTTATGAACTCGGGATCGAGGCAGTACCTGCAGAGTATTACTACCATCAAGCCAGAATCGGACATTGTGAGTTCTTGCGCTGTGTCTTCTACTTTCATCCTAACGCCCTGTAGGATCTTGCTTCCTTCCAGGATGAGATGCTATGACGAAAACGCAGCGAGGTACTTCGGCAGCCATACGTGAAGACATCTCTCGACCAGGATCGAGAGAAGGTAGCTTCCGCAACCTAGAGCACCCTCATCGCGATAGTGATTGGCGAGACCCTTTCGGTTCGTTGATCGACCACCAGCTCCTTCTTTGTTGTTTTATAGCCAGCATCGAGCACGAGGGCGTGGCCTTGGGCAAGTTTATGCACACAGGGTCAAGGCAGTATTTGCAGACTGTCACAGAGATTAAGACAGAATGGATTATTGTGAGTTCGAGTTGTAATAACTCATCTTCTCCTCTTATCCTAACAGACGACAGGACCTCCCTTACTTCCGGAACGAGAAGCTGGCTCGGAAGGGCAATGGCGCTCTTCGACAGCCGCACGTCAAAGAATCCCTCGAGAGATGGCAAATTCCAGACGGCCTGACAATGAAGGACTGGAAGATTCGATGCATTACCAACTTCGACTTGCACGAGCGTCGACTGACCGACACTGATAACAACGACGAGTTGATCGCTGTGGCCCGGAGAAGAATTACTCAGTGACAAACGAGCGGCTCCGATCTGGACCTGCCAAACCGAAACATCGACGACATACAGCTGCGCAAAACAGATCTCATCAGACCGAAGATCAGAAAGTCCGCCACCCGCATCACAGACTGCACCACGCTCGGAACGAAAGCGCGGTAACCAAGTCCTCAAGGCCATCGCCATTCTTTTTCGAATGCCTTTCCCGCCCCCTTTTAACAGTGTGGTTATGGGATACGGTGATGCTCACGACGATCTCCTCCGCGACGACAGTCCTTACGACACAACAACGACAGAGGGTTACGCAAGCCGGACCTAATGCACCCTAAGATCAGAGCATTTCTTCATAAAACGAGCCACCTTCTTGGCGGCTCTAGCGGATTGGACCACGATATTGAATCCCCGTCGTTTCCGGGCAAGAGGCTGAAGGAGTCATCTGTCGAAGCCGGGACCTGGATCAAAAGTCTCTTCGAAGAGGACGAAGAGAAGACGGCAGACGAGCCCGACGAGGCGCCAAGCAAGAAGCGAAAGCGACAAGACAACGACAAGGGGAAGAAGAAATTACCAAAGAAGTCACGACAGGAACGGAAGGATGCACGCCGTTACAGTGGGAAGGAATTCCTCTCTATCGTTGTGAACGAAAAGAGTGGTCAGCCCTCAACTCTGAACTTGCTAGACTCTTCTCTTGATCGTTGAACCCCCCACCCTCCCTCCTCATCCTCCTTACCCCCCTCACTCTTCCCAATCCGACTACCTCAGCTCTCCCCTTCAGCTCTCAGCAGTGTGTCTCCCGACATGTAGCGTGCTCAACTTTTCTCGATTCCCGGCCGGTCTCCCGCCCCCCCTCGCTAATTTACGGTCTTCGCTTGTTGCTTCTGGGAGTAACCTTGCCGCAACACATCTTGGTGAGCGATCAGGATCACGAAACTCATACATAGCCACTGCTAACGAATGGAAGGATGACGGAGGCAACCTCCAGAGGCATGGCCTCAGCGGAAATGCCTATCCCTGCCGAACCCTTGGCTAGTCTTCTGGGTGACGCCAAGTCTAGACAGAGTCGGCCATCAGGAGCCACAGTGGAGGATCAGGACGACCTGACAGCCAGCGAAAAGCAACAGATGTCTGACCTGGTCAGATTGTGGTCAGCAACCGAGTCGAGGACCGATCCAAAGGCAGTTGTTGGCACACCAGAGTCACAGGAACTGTTCTTCGAAGAAGTCTTCCAGGACTGGCAGGGCGACCAGGATGCAGACATTACGCTGCCCACATTCGAGAGGAAGTTGAACCAGTCATCTGTCCAAGCTGGCACCTGGAGTGAAGATCTCGGGAAAAAAGCGAAGAAGTGGACAGGACAACCCAAGCCCGAGCCCGAACCAACCTCCAACAAGAAGCGGAAGCGGACAGACGAGGGCGACAATCAACCACCAACGCAACGAAGATACCGGAAGAACGTACGCCAATGTAGTGACAAGGCATATCTCGGCATCATTTGGAACAAGACGGCTGGTGAGCCGAAATGGACCTGGAAGGACAGTTCCGATCAAGCGGCCAACGGCGAATCGGTCAACCTGCGCCACGGCCTCGATCTCTACGCATGGAAGGATCGATGTCTGACCGACTACGACATCCATGAACGTCGGTTGACCAGAATCTACACCAGAGATTTGGTCGTGACATCCGCCAGAATGCGGATTGTCAAGTGGGCAGAGGAGGGCGCAGCGCCAAACAGGACGCCGAGTATCTACGCCGAGTGATGCCCGAAGTTGAGAGAGCCAGACTTGATGGTTCCCAAAGTGCGGGCGTACTATGCGACCATGGTCGAGCGCATGGACAAGTCGAATAAGGCCATGCCCACGATGCCCACGAACCCAAACCATTAGCCATATCCACGAGGATATCGTTGCTTTTCCCCCATCTGTTCTCCCGCCCAGCAGAGCAAGCCCGGTCAGCATCGTCATCTGCCCTTCTATTAACTTTTCCCAATCGACTTTCTTTTCCTTTTATCAGCGTGGCAATAGAGTCCGGCGTTGCCTATGAGCTCACAAAGTGCTTCTAAGGCGCAATATAATCCTCGAAGATTACAGTTTTTTTTCTTTCTCGACTTCTTTTATCCGGCGACACGACGATCCCACATGGCGCCATCCCAGAGCTTTTCCTTTTCTTCTTTCTTCTTTCTTTAGCTGGGTGGCTTTCGTCTTATGAAGGCTTCCATGGTTATGAAATTAACATCTCGGGAATGAGCTTTGCTTTGCTTTGCTTTTCTTTTTCTTTTTCGCGCTGGGAATGGAGGCTGCCTATGGTGCTTCTTTGCTTTCGGGCTACCATAGTTCAGTATATAGACAGAGAAAGCATCGCCGTGCCCCCAAAGCAAGACTAGCAGCCAGATCAGCGAGGATATCGCAAGAAGATTATGAGGATATTATGAGAATATTGCGAAGTTATTAGGAAGATATCATCAAGATATTCGGAGGACGTTATGAAGATGTTTGTTTTTCCTGGTCCGTTTTGTCGTTTCGCTTTGGCCTGGTTGGCGACAATCATTATTTCCTGCTTTCTTGACTCTCCCCTCCATCTAGCAACGAAATATCCATGAGGATGTATCATTCCTATTTGACTTGCTTTTCTTTTTTGCAGCATGGCAACGGAATTCGGCGTCACCAGTCGGCGAGCTGAAACTTGTGTCCCCCAGGAATATACAGTAGAATAATAAATCTAGATCTATATTGGCTCCCCTATCCTTAGCTAACCCGCGAAACAGAGCAAAAGTCTATGAACCCGGGTTTGAGACTAGTCTAATATTAAAGAAACCTCCCGAGAAGCTCATCAAATCGTCAACGGTTGTCGAAGTTCGCATGCCAAAGTCGCTTTTCTCCAATATCTTCAGGAATCTCCGGGCCTCGCAAGACTTCCTTCCATGCAGTTTAATAGCGAGACCAAGGCCCCGCTCAGCCCAATATCGACACATGTCCGACGAGGCATTTTCATGAAACTGGAAAGCAATCTCAGTAACAAAGTCCAGTAGGGATACGTCCTCGCGTTCACGCTCGCAGGCTGGGATATGCCGCCGCGCCTCCAGTGCAGCGATGACTTCGTCGAGTACAGCCTTGCACGACGACTCGTCTTTCGCCTTGAAGAAGAGCAAAGAAAGTTGCCTCGCCATCTTCATGGTGGCTCGGGACATGGGCTCCTCGCCCACAGCCAGAAGTGGTGCAAGGGACTTTTTTGCACTGTTGAGGGCTTGATGCGTTTTTTCGACTTGGCCAGCTGCGGTGTGCACCTTTGCAAGTGCGCATTTAGCCCTGCAAGCCTGCAAAGACATACGCGGGTCATCCGACTTGTCTTTGCAATGCCTGATCATGACTTCGAGGACATGATCAAGCCCGGTAATGTCAGCCATGATGGCGAGGTCGATTTTGCTGAGTTGATCGCTCACTGACTCCGGGTCGTCTGTCTCAGTAAACAATCGTTCGGGGTTAATGTCTGCGATTGAGCGTCGGTGCTCAGATCCCGACCGGGCACCGCTAAAGTTCAAAAAAGTCTCGTCGCCATCCTCATTCATACCATCCAAGAGCTTGTATACCAGGAGCTCGGCCCGTTCCAGACGCCCCCAGGACCTCAATAGCTCTACCATGCGCGCGTAGTGGAGGTAGGTGTTTTCATGCCTAGACCCCCATCTCTCCACGTGTTTCCCCGACATCCAGTTCAACACCGCGTCTGCTCTGTTCATGTCGTTGTAGTTGGCGTAAAAGGAAGCATACAGGTATCCAGCTCTGAGAGTCTCTGGGTGGGTCGGGGACAGCATGGAAGCAAACCCTGAGACTGCATCTCGGAAATCTGCATTGGCCTCATCAGTTCTTCCTTCGGATGCTGCACGAGAGGCCTCGCGGAGCAGATTCCTCAGGTCAGATGGCCCTGCTCCATTGAGATCAAAGTTGACGGGTTGGGTATCCAGATAGAATTTGGGTGACTCTCTCGTCTGATTTGTCGTGTCGTGTGACTGAGATGCTACGATCCGGGGTTGACAAGGACTTGTAGCAGGTGGTTGAGGCGTCCAATACTGGATTTCGTTTGGAGTCGAGTTGGATCCGGCTGGGTTGACTGCAGCGCATCTGTTTAGTGAGGTCGCATACTTCCTCGGGGCATGACCAACTTACCCGCAAACAGCTGGTTCCTATATTTCTCTTCAACTTGCTCCCCGTTCCATTCCTGACCTCTGAAGGAGAATACTGTTTTCGTAGGATTTCGCTGTTGTTGCTTTTTAGTCATCCAAGCAGCTATGTCTTGAGGCAGGTTCTTGGACCAACGCCAGCTCTTGAACTTTGTCTTGTACATTTTCTCGCTGTTGCGATTGAATCGTCAGTTGAAGTGGTCTCGGAAGTAGGTATGTAGGGTGCGCTGGTAATGGTGACTTACGATGCATCAAAGTCATGATCACGCTTCATCCGCTTCATTACCTCGGGTAGAGGCAGCTTGTCTTTCATGTACAATTTCTCAATGTGTGGTTTGTTTTGCTGCCATTGTGCATCGCTGGTGCGAGTTTTGGGCTTGCGGCGCTGAGCTGAAGCAGAGCCAACAATCTCCTGGTTAGTCGTGGTCGTCACCGAGTCCCCATGACCTGACTGAGAAGTCGATCCTGGGTTGTAGAAACCTGGTACTGCATTCGGACCACCTGAAATACTTAAAGGCTCATGCGCACGCCTGACATGTCCATGCCTGACAAATGCATTGTCGTTAATGTTTGCATCGCCTTGTCTTGAGCCGTGTGTGTCCGGCGTGGTGAAGGAACTCTCTTGGGGCAGGCCAGGGCGTAACCAGGTGTCAGCACTGGAGGTGCGCTGGTTTGGAGCAGAAGGGCCAACCCAAAAGAACTCTCGACTGTGTGTAGGGTGATTGGTTTGAGACATGGTGATAATCGGGTGGAATATCGCAACAATGCAGTTGGTCGCTGTAGAGAGATAGGAAGGGAAGACACGCTTGATCGTGATGTGATATACTCGGGGGATTAGGTCGACATGCGACACCCTCCTCTGGTGAAGAGAAGGTGGCCTATTATGAGTCAGCCCCCTGAGTAGGAAGAATGTCGAAGGGTCTAACGGTAGAAGATTGGGTCAGCCACCTTCCTATAGGAAGAATGCCTGATATTGGAAGACGTCTGTCATTCCCCTGTTTTTCGTTCCTCGTTACGCCTGCTGTCACTTGCGGCGGTGGTTGTTAATGTTAGATGACGATACCTAGGCACAAGCCGAAAGTGCTCAAAAGTTCTGAAAAGTGCCTCGTGGCATGGGCAGCCACAAGGCCTTTCAAGTACTTTTTAGTTCCATCCAATCCCAGGCGGGCATCATCACTTGCCTGCATGCGATGGGCGCTTAGCCTCGACAGCAAAACCCCAAGTACCGGTACAAGTATGGAGGAAAGTCATGCGAAATGGATGTTTCCATTTTTCATTGGATGAGAAAAGGCCTTGAAAGGTCTGAAAAGGGCAGAAGGGCAGAAGGGCCACAGGGCGGGTTTGGTAAGCCTCGCCGCCTGATGGGCGCACTCGACAGTGCATATGTACCTTGAACAAGGCTACCCGTGGAGCCTCGTTTATTGGCTTGCTAAAAGGTCTAAAAGGGCCCCAAACGGTCTACACCAACCTCAAGTTGTGTCCTGGACCTTAAGTCGAGGAATGATAGGGAATCTCAGTTCGGTGACCAGGAAAGTCCCAAAAGTTCTAAGTAGATATGACGCTCAGGATTGCCTCAAAGGAGGTGGGACGAGGCAATGAGCTCGTCAATTTCCAATCGGATCTTGAGGTCATGCTATTAGAACTGGCAGGGCCTCTCTTCTGGAAAGGTCCTGAATAGGTTCCAAAAAGGGCCGTTCTTATATCATGAGTTGTATATAAACCAGCATCCATCTCTTCAAGTTGCACGGAAACAAACAGCGCATGGCCCGTTCCTCACCCTTCGCAACGACATAAAGCTTGACACACAAAGAAAGTAGGTCTTTCTGGCCCTTCCCTTGGTTGTAAAGCATAAAGATGGTCTAATTGATGAAAATAGAGACCTCAGACATAATTCGTGTTAGGACCGCATCACTTTTGGGAAAATGGTTAGTTCCTAAACGATTTGGAAGCTTGAAACCTACTAAATGGTAATGAACAGTCGAGCACATTCGTCCCTGTACCAAGGCCCAGAAGCAAGGAAGATGTCTCATGTTTGATACCGATGGTCCATGGCGGAACCAGTAATCCTGCGCTGGACCGATGGCTGGCCGAGTCAGTGGATGATCAACCATTCAATGCAATCGCTACCGTCGAATGGATACCGAACAACAACAACAACAACCCTAAATCTTCAAAGGCGCACTCCAGTGTTGCATGTTCTGCTTCTCCAGCTCTTTCTCCCGAGAAAAATGAGTCCGAGTCTTAGGATTTGCCGTGTAGCCACTTCTACTTTGGGAAATAGCCGCATTCAATGGTTACAGATGGCGTCGTACAGGTGGCGGGGAGAGGCTGGGCGTGGTGTACATGTACATATTTATGTAGAATGTGCCAAGAGTAAGACTTTTATGAGGGTCTATTAGCATAAAAAGCCGAGTATCTTCCCCGACTGTGATTAGTATCTTTGATCTTTACAAGGCTTTCCATATCAATTGCGCCTCGCAATAGTATGGCTGAGCCTGAACATCATGGAGACGCCATTTGCAGACGAGTTCTTCGAATTTGCATTTTCTTTACCTCCTCAACCTTCCAACCCAACGAATCTTAGAGAAGCCGGCACCATCTGCGAGACCAAGCGCTTCGATTCTTTTTACAACGCCACTGGTGACCGCATCGTTTTGCCCGCTGGGCAGAGATTCACCGCGAAGGATGTTCGGAACTATGATAGTGCCTTAACAGTCACCACCTACTGGAACTCACGTCAAGACCTTGAGAAAATAGTACTCGAGATTAAATCGCCATACATGAAAGCTGGGCTCAAGCATGCTGTACCCGAGTACCACTCTTTCAACATCGACGCGAGACACATTACCATCTCTGGTGAACCACGATGTCTCTTTCATTACCGCGAGGAGCTTCGTGAATATGGAGCAGGGCTACAGCAACAGGGCTATGATACGGAAGCGACGCGGCATATGCAACACCTCATGTCTTACATGTGGGATGTCTTTGCAGTGGAGATACATGCTTTCAACACGTTCCAGGAACTGATAGACGTTGAACGTTTCCTCGAGCACAAGTACCTATGGATGATCTTCCGACCTGGAGACATTGTGTACGTTCGAGAGGCCCAACCCAGAGCTTTCCTGCTCGAAAGGATGTACCAGAGTGGAAGCATGTGGGAATTGCAGGGCCATTGCGTTGATTACGACGGAGAGACTTTTGGTTTCAAGCACTTTAGCACAACCATCAGCTCATATGATGGGCCGCAACTACTCAGCGAGCTCCATGCTGTCAGCTTCAATTACTTGCCTCCAGACGAGCAACAGGCCGTGAAGGCGCAACTCGTGGCACGCGGTCGGAAATTCGTGGGCATTCATGGGCGACAGTATCTCTATTACAGTGGAAAGTCTGGAAATTCTCCCGCTGTTGCGGTAGGTAACAAGCCTCACGTTTCTATTAGCTTTCAGGTCTTTACTAACGTGGCTTAGTTGCAAACTCGCATCATGGCTGACCGTAAAGGCTACGACGCTCAGTCTTCAATATACGAACTCGGGCTATCAAGTGAGAAGAAGAAATTCAAGGTCGAGGATGTCCCAGAACAAATGACGGAAGATGAGCTCATGTTGTGCAATAACTCTGTCGCAGGTTATTCTCTGAGGGAGAACAGTTGGAAAACTTTCGACATCGACTCAATAAGTGAAATAACCTTTGACTCACAGGCCTTTGATGCACTTATTCTTTCCGACGACAAGAAACAGCCAATTCTCTCCTCGGTTCGTGTGCACGAAGAAAAAAGCCTTTCCTTCGACGACCTAGTGAAAGAGAAAGGAAGAGGAATGATTTTTCTATTGTACGGAGAGCCCGGTGTTGGTAAGACGTTGACAGCTGGTACGCTTCATCCGACCAACAAAAGCCACGGCGCATCTCCGTCCGAACTGACATTCAGCAGAAAGTGTTGCCGACTATTGCCGGAAGCCCCTCCTTCGATTGGATGCTGGGACGCTCGGCACAACTCCCTCTTCGGTGGAGAAAGGACTGAAGGATGCTTTTCTCCTGGCGGAGAGGTGGCATGCCTTGCTGCTTCTCGACGAAGCTGACATCTATCTGGAGCAGCGAAAGTCGAAGAATCTTGTACACAACGGGATCGTCTCGGGTAAATTTCTCTTTCTTTTGCGTACTTGGATCGGCGAACGGCATCTTGTTCAAGAAAAGCCCTTCATGCTACATACTACTGCTAACACCATGATAGTCTTTCTTCGAATGATCGAGTACTACCACGGCATTTTGTTCTTGACAACGAACCGCATCGAGTCATTTGATAGAGCCTTCATATCTCGCATCCACCTTTCGATTTACTATCCACCGCTTACACAGTCAAGCCGGCGTGAACTCTTGTATACCTTTCTCAAGCAAACTTCAGAGCAGAGCGCAGAAGCCTTGAGTATCACAGGTGCACTTGAGGAGATTGCTGAAGAACCACTGAATGGGCGACAAGTCAGGAATCTTGTGCGCACTGCGTGTGCACTAGCCTTCAGCGACGACTCTGCAGGCGGTTACATCATCCGACGACATCTGGAGATGGCACTGCAGCCCATGAAGCAATTCGCGCGGAATATGGAGCAAGTCTTGCTCCGCAACAAGCAGCAGGGGCAAGACAAGGAAGACGACGAGGAAGAACAGCAGGTAGAGGAGGACCCGCCAAGGGATGAAGAAGAAGAGGAAAATTACGAACGTGGTGAATTTGAAGACGAGGGGGAAGAAGAATGGGACACGGATGCGGATTTGGAAGATGAGGAGCAAGATGGCGAGGACGATGACGAGGGATTTGAAGTTCAGCCGAGTAAGCGGATACGTCTCTTTTAAGCATACACTTGATTATTTTTCTTTCAACGCCTTTCTATATATTTGGTTGTATCGTACAGTTATCGTTACCGTTCAGAAGATTGGCAAACGCTCCATCCCGGGTAGTTCCAACGCTACTCTCATCAGCAAGCCACAAGCCCAAGATGACCGATCACGAACAAGCTCGTAATTGCACTTCTCCAGTCATCCAAGAGATGGATGCATTGGCAATCTGGGATTCGGAACTAGCAGTGAGGGAAACTAATCGACTTGAATTACGAATGAATGTCTCCAACAATCGAAATGAATTTCTGAAGTAGTTTTCACCTGTTGGAAATAACCAGGTTTATAAACGATACAGACCATCCCGCATACGGCGTCGTGGGTGGCAGCTTTCGCTGAGTGGGAGAACATAAGCAACTTATCTGGAGAGGAATAATTTTTGAATCGGACGGGAACCCGAGTTCTCTAGTGGGTATGGTCGTATGTGGTAGGTGGTGATGCTCAACTAGCTCATGGTGTTTTCCGGGTGGCCACAAGCAGAACGGTAGTTACACAATCTGTATGCCAATCAATTAGAAATTGCGTCTATTTGTGACTCGTTCGAATCAACACAGGTTATGAACAGCTTGTCTATCATAGTTATGCCTTCTTCGCCATCACGTTTGCCCCTTTTCGCAAGTAGACCTGAGTGCCAAGCTTCCAGACCTCATCAACTAGAAGCTGTGTGATGCCTTCAGTCGTCCGATCCTCGGAGAAGATGACAAGATCTGCGTCGGAGCCCACGTTCAAGCTCCCCTTGCGGTCTTCGACACCGAGCATGGCTGCTGGCGTTGAAGTGACTGCTTTGAGGGCTTTGCTGACTGAGGTGCCTGACCATTTGAGGAAGTTATTCACACACTCGATCAAGGTAATGGAACTAGATGAACATTAGTGAGTGATTCTTGGTAGCGGGAGAAAGAGGACGCTGACCTTCCAGCAATCTTATCTGTTCCTTCAAGAAGCAACGTCGGCCCAACCTTGACGATCCTGCTGTCCACGTCACCGTTGGTCCAAGGATACACGGCATCCGGGAGTCCAACCAGGTGCATAGCATCAGTGACGAGTATGAAACCGTCCGGATGAGCATTGAAAGCGATGTTGATGGCGGTAGGATGAAGGTGAATGCCATCGGCAATGATGCCAAAGTACGGTCTAGGGAGCTTGTTGGTAGCAACACCAAGCACGCCAAAGATTCCAGGATTGCGGTGATGAAGAGGCCTCATGGCATTGAACAGGTGCGTGATCATCGTAGCTCCGGCGGCCACGGCATCTGAAGCCTCTTCGTACGTCGCCTCGGAGTGTCCGATAGAGCAGATGATGCCTCGACTTGTCAGCTCAGGGATGAGCTGCGCCATGTTGCCACGCTCAGGGGCAAGTGTGATCTTCTTTATGGGGGCGGGCTCGGCGTCTGGCTGTCCCGGTTTGCCAAGGTTCTCCGCGCCGTAACAAGCTTCTATATCTTGGAAGCTGAAGGCCTCTTGAAGTACGTTGACATCGTGGATGCCATTCTTTCCTGGGTTGAGGAAGGGTCCCTCTACATGTGCACCCAGAGACTCTGCTCCGTCATGGGCAAACCGAAGCTGGCTTGGACGAAGAAAAGGTAACACCTAGAGAGTCTGTCAACACCTTGAGTTTTGCTGTGCGTACATTCGGTTGCTAACCTTTTGATAGAGGATCGGTTTCTGACTGGTCAAGGTCGGAACGTATGAAGTCACGCCAGTAGTAGTCAACTTCTTATTCACATCTGCGACAGCCTTTGGATACTCTGTGATGTCCTCCGGCAGTGTCGAGAAGTTGAAGCCGAATGCCCCATTGAGCTGGACATCGATCAAACCAGGAGAGATTATGCGGCCCCCGAGGTCAATGACACGGTCGGGTAGTGTACCAGAATCGAAAAAGGTGGCCTGGCTAGATAGGATAGTACCAGTGTGAGAGCTCACCCAGAGATCCTCGTATACGAGATTGTCCCCACGGGTGAGGCGGCAGTTGGTGAACTTGGTGATGCCGCCCGAGGAGATCACAGAGGGCATTTTGAGAACAACTAGTAGTAGAGACAATTGAAGAAGTAAAAGGTAGAGGGATGTTGCAGTGATGGCCTCTGAGTTGGTGATTCTTAGTGTTGGAGCTGGGCTAGGGTGTCACTCTATGGAGATGAACTGGGAGCAGCTTCACCACCGCGAACTTTTATGTCTTCTGCTACTTGGGTATTGAAGCTTCATGGGGCCACCCATTCATCTCCAGATGACCTATGGCATGGGGATACTGGTTCACGCCCGTCCATGTCGTTGGGCAATGGGCGGATCGGAGTCAATCACCACCCAACGTTGCCTCAAACTTGTGGACACTCGGCTTCTCTCCCGCACGTGGATTAGAGACGCCATGATTGATCCTTGGTCATGAATGAACGATAAAACTGAGCTCCAAGATCATCGGGTTTTCCGCCGTCAAGCGGGTTAGATAGAGTAGACCTCGATAACCCTCGCCGGGTCGCAGCCCGCGGACCAGGACTCACTGTCGGGTTTTCCGCCGATAGCATTTCCCAGAAAACCATGGCTGGATATCGCTTCGATAGCTCACTTGGCCCAAACCTGCTACTTGATAGGGCTGGGAAATTGAACATCGTGCCGCGCTCACGGGGATGGATGACCATGATTCTGGCCCCTTGCCAACCCTCGATTGCCATCCACAATCAATATCGCACTGACGAGCATTTCGTACTAAATTAAGCCCAGAATTTCACGCCTCATCTCCAACCTTGGGCTATCTAGGGCATGATTATACTTGTCAAGTGCTTCAGATAGTTCTCCTGCTCAACTGGAGAGTGTAAGTCCTGATCCGAGAGAACCTAGCTTGTAACAGTAGGGTTAGGGGAAGGTAATGCTCAGAACACTCAGTTAAGCTACATCAAGATTCGGCCTAACACGCCTCTGCTACTGAATCCCGAGTCCTCGACCACGGCTCTCATCAGATCGCGATAGTTGTCCCCTGGAGTGACGACTCCCATGATGGCAGGATCCGTGGACTCCGAGTCTGCCGCAACGGGAACCGTGCGACCGCAGACCCCGAGGAAGCCCAGTACCGCAAACAAGACAGCTTCTTTGGCACTGGGATCTATCTTTACGGGTGCATCGTCAAGTTTCATCACCCGGCTCTTGGGAAACCGTTGCTGTAGGTGTTTGTGGATGTTGGGATTGTACGCCCCGCCGCCGCAGATGTAAATCTCGTCAATGTTCCCATCCTTGCCTAGGTGTGGAAGGACGTATTGCTCGTAGGCCCTCGCGATGGATTCTGCGGTGATGCGAGTGATGGTGGCGATGATAGCCTCCGGGGTCTTTCCCGCATCCTTCAGCTTGTTGACCAGGGTCTTGGCCACATCATCGGAGAAGAGCTCACGACCCGTTGTCTTGGGAGGCTTCATCTGGAAGTAAGGCTCGTTTGTCAAGTAGTCGTCAACAACGGCAACGTCGATATCTGCCTCGCCCTTGGCACCTAGCTCACCATCGCGGTCGTAGTGTTGTTTGCCATCAGTTAAAATGCGCATGGCAGCATCGATAAAGACATTTCCAGGGCCAGTATCGAAGGCCATGTATGTCGACTCCGACTTCTCAAGCTGTGATGTGCCTGATGCCGGTAGCACGGTCGCATTGCCTACACGAGGATCGTTAACAAGGGGGTTCATCGCTCCACTATGAGGCTCTATGTACCTATTCCTCCGATATTCTGACTGATGCGTGTGATCTTCGGATCAGAAAGCAGAGCCGCTTCAAAGAAGCCTGCCAATGGGGCGCCTTGACGACCGGCAGCAAGCTCAGCAACCCGAAAGCCGCTCACAACTGTCCTGCTCCATTGTTAGCAAGCATTCACTGTAAACGAGCAGACAACAGCGAGTATTGTCCTTTAGAGCTCTAACCTTCCTGTTTGTCTGGCAATCACAGCAGGCTCTGCCATCTGGAGTGTAGATCGATGTTCCCCCAACGGCTGATGCCAGAGAGTCTGGCCGTGACTGGCGATTATTTCGACTTTTTCCAGGTCAACGCCAGATTCTTTAATGGCGCGAGAAAACTCGCGACCGAGTGCAAAGTTAAGATTGCAAACCTCGGCCATCGAAGTGGCCGCGTCCTCCTGGTTAGGACGGCATAGACGAAGGACCTGGGACCGCAACTCAGGGGTTACAGGGACTTCAGTGTATGCCAGGACTTTCACCCTTATGTCGTTTGAAGAGTCTACAGAAGAGATGCGGCAGTGCGCAACGTCGATGCCTACAGCGATGTTAGCATCTACCTATGCATGGTTGTATGCTACAGCGGAACACATACCGTCGATGCTGGTGCCGCAGTTGAGCCCAAGGACATTCAGAGTGACCATGATGATTATTTCGTAAATAATTGGGCTTAGTCGATCAGAAAATGCACAAACTGGAACTCAAAAGCAAAGACGCAGGGCTCAATTGCGCAGCAAGCATACACCTTTTTAAAGGTATAGGTTAAGGCGGCCTTGCAGTATGTGCCCGAAGCCCGATTCTCCAGATGATGCACTTCGCACCTCAACTGCGTATTCCATGCAAAACTTGAACATGCAAGGTCTCTCTCGCATTGCCACAAGGATGAGGATGCAGATTGGTCTGGGAGTAGGCCCTCCCCCGCGCAGCGGCTTCTCCGCGGGCCCTCTCACGAGTTTTAGTCGATTTTAGCGTCGGATCAAGCCCGTCAGGGAGCGGAAAACCCGACAGCTGGAGACAGTGACGAGGTTGGATGGGATCAGGTACCCGTGTTTCCACCTCATCTGCACGCGAAAGATGGTGGTTTCAAGTTTGTTCCTGCATTGAGTCTCATGTAGGTACTGTAATAGCCAGCTGGTGTTCGACATAGACTCTCATACAGCATCTTCGGATGAAAAGACATTGATTCTACAGGACAAAGAAAGCACTCTACTCTATCAAGTTACTCTATATACAGACCAGGGTGAAAGAACAACAAATAACTCCAGTGTCAATCAGCGAGGTTTCCCTGCAGGGCTTGTCTTAATGACCCTGACGCAGCCTCCAGCTTAGCCCGTCCCTCTGCCGGCGAGCAGCCTAGGGTAGCCACGAGAATGCTGAGCTTGACCTGCCCGTCGCAGTCGGCGAGAACAGCGTCTAGAACCTCTTCACTCTCAATATCCAGAGCCGATGATGGAGGGACAACCATGCGGGCGACTCGGCGGGCCCGGTTCTGTAGCTTCTCGTTGGACATTTTCAAGTCGACCATCTGTAAAGGTTAGATTTTGAACACGGGGTTTGAATCATAGAGCTTGCTCACCAAGTTTCCAAACGTCTTTCCTGTGCGGATCTGAGAACCGGTCGAGATCATGTTGAGAATCTGCAAAATCATGATGAGCTGGTGGGACGGAAAACGGTCAAGAAAGACAGGTCAGATAATACGCACCATTTTTGTCGCAGTTCCTGCTTTAAGTCGTGTACTGCCTGTCACCACCTCAGGGCCAGTAACACATTCAATCAGAACATCACACAGCGACCTCAGCGAGCTAGGCTTGACACACGCCAGGCCGACCGTGGCAGCCCCGATTGAGCGAGCATACTTCAAGCCGCCTAGCACATACGGGGTTCTCCCTGAAGAGGCAATTCCCACTAGAGTATCGTTCTTGTCGAGCGGCGGTGTCAACTTTGTTAGGTCTGTCGCTCCCAACTCCTCCGAGTCTTCGGCGCCTTCGACAGCGTTTCGAATGGCGTAATCTCCCCCAGCGATCATGCCAACGAACTGTCCAGGAGGGGCTGAGAATGTTGGGGGACTGGACTCGGTAAGCTGGGTGAAGGGCTGGAGGTACACGATACTCACATTTCAGAGGCGTCAAGAACACCCAACCTGAAGGTCAATCAATGTTAGAAGGATCATTAAGCAAAGACCAATTTGAACTTGATATCTTACCTCCCGCTTGTTCCTGCACCAGTGTAGATGACTCGGCCACCCTTCAAGAGTCGAGGCACGATGATATCGATAGCATTAGCAATCTGCGGAAGACAGGTTTGAACTGCTTGCGCGACCGAGGCATCCTCTTCATTGATAACACCTAGGCAGTCAATAGTCAGTGTTTTCCCGCGCTTCCCAAGAGAATCGAGCTTACGACATAATTCTAGCGAACTCATGGAATCAATGTTTGTTGTTTTCGAGTTCTTCTGTTCCGTTTGGAGACCCGCGAGGCTCTCTGCCAGCGAGATGGTGCCATTGCTGGGCTTGACAGCCGTCAAGCTTCCATTACCATTGTGCCCATTCACAAGACCTTGGCTGTCAGGTGAGGCCTCGCATACAGCTGAAGGAGACATGCTGAAAAAAGTGTGGATAATGCCAACTCAACACGTGGAACCGAGATATGCGTTATCAACGCCAGGTCGATGGAAGTGGAAGATATCAAATATCCAACAAAGCTGCAGAGAACACTCAACCACCTCCAAGCGAGCGACGCCGTTGCTCTGGCACCCCGAAGCTCCCGAACTGATCTACCGCTTCCGACCCTACAAAGCGATATGATCCTTGTCAATTACCTATTGGACGGGATGGGTTTGCCAATATCAAAAAGGCGCCGCATCAAATGTCGGGTTATCCGCCGCCGTGATCGGGAAGCGGATGCAACCACGCCAACTCCACATCGGAACGGTCAACTGAGCTATAGTGGACCGGACCAGGACCCTTGAGAGCATCCACGACAGGAGAGAACTCGGATGGCTGGGCTACAGGTCTGTTCACGAGAGATAGCCTCCCAGCTGGTACCGACCAGAGTGGCAGCCTTTACCCCGAATCATGCAAGGTTTGTCCCCCATGACCTCGGAACTCAGAGGTTTCCACCGTAAGACTTGATGGAGCCGCCTCTCCACGCTAGGAATTAGTTCGCGGGGTCCAAACTGGGGTGTGGTGGTTAGGTATCTCAGCTCTAATCCCCTCTGAGATAAGGTGGTGGTCAATTCACTGCAGATAACAGGCCTTCCCCGGATGTGGCCATGCATGCAGTGTCACTCTTTCTATTAAACCCACGCGAGTCGCCTGTTCTCGACGCTTTGCATCCTATTCATTCTTCAGACAGACTAGGTCTTGCAAGCACCTCCGAGTCTCTACCAGCTTTGTTCTTGGACGGTCTTTGAAATATCAATTCATCATGGGCGAAGGTCTTCACAAGCTGCGCATCGCCGTCTGGGGCGAGGCGCCTGACACCCCTGAGGAGCGAAAGGTCAGCACATTCGTCTATGCATACACCTGTACAGTGGGGAAAGATTTGGAAACTTACGATCGATTATAGCTTCTGAGGAAGGTCGACTTCTTCATTCTGGTATGTAGTCCCTCGTTGGGCTCAAGTGAAAACTCTTCTTACCATGGTTCTAGACATACTGCTGTGTGGCCTTCTTCTTCAATTACCTTGGTGCGTCTTCCAAATTCCCCATAATGAAGGGTCCTTTACTAACAGCTTGTAGACCGCGCTGTTCTGGGTAATGCTTACGTCTCCGGAATGAAGGAAGACATCAACCTCACGGGTGACGAGTACAACCTCTTGGTTACTTGTTTGGCTGTTGGCTGTGAGTTCTTCTCTGGTAGAAATAACAAAACGACCTTCTAACAAGGCAAAGACATCATCGGTCAGGTCCCCCACGGTCTCGTCATCCAAAAGGTCGCCCCTCGCATTTGGTTCCCCCTGATGACCCTCGTCTGGGCCGCCTTGACCATGGTTTGCGGCGCCTGCAACAACTTTTCCCAGCTGGCTGCCGTCCGTTTCTTCCAAGGTATTGCTGAGGCTTCGACATACAGTGGCACCCAGTACATCATTGGAAGTTGGTACAAGGGTCCTGAGGTTGGAAAACGAGTTGGACTTTTCCAAGCTTCGGGCATGGTCGGCACCATGTTTGCCGGTATGTCTTCAGCCAGCTTCCCGCAAAAGTATTCTAACCCACCCTGCCAGGCATTCTGATGACGGCTATCTGGAAGACTATGGACGGAGTTTCTGGCTTGCCCGGATGGCGATGGGTAGGACTTGATCCCTTCACCCTTTGGTTCATCTTGATTTGCTAAACGAAACCCACAGTCCTTCATCATCGACGGTATCATCACTATCCCCGTGGCAATCTTCGGCTTCCTGTTTTTTCCCGATCTTCCCGAAACCACCACGGCCTTTTACCTCAAGCCTCATGAGCGTGAGCTCGCCTTGAGCCGTCTGCCACCCAAGAACCCCGAAGGTCACAAGATTGGAGTTTCTATCATCAAGAGAGTCTTGCTCACCCCCAACTTGTGAGTATTTTTCACTGAATGCCTTCGATTAGATACTTATACGTAATCTAGCTGGATCTTTACCGTTTTCTGGATGCTTGGCGGTGCTCTAGAGGCCTACTCGACTCAGACTTGCATGGTCCTCTGGATGAAGGCATCTGGCCTGTTCACTGTGCCACAGAACAACACCTACCCTCTTGGGATCACCGCAATCGGTACGTTATCAGATAAAACTGGCCATGATCAATGCATCTAACACGACTCCAGGTATCGCCCTCACACTGTGCACCTCAGTGGCAATTGACGCGACGGGAGTTCATGCCCCCTATGGTTTCATCGCTTGCGGTGTTCAGATCATCACTTGTGTTGTCCTCCTCTGCTGGGATATGGTCGGTACTGCAGCCAAGATGGCAGCCTTCTGTACGCTTCCCAGACCCGTTACTCTAACTATTCAAGGTTGTGTCGCTGACTGATGTAGACCTTGCTGGAACTGCCTACTTGATTCAGCCGGTCGTCTTCACCTGGGCCAACAAGGTTCTAGCCCGAGACGGAGACGATGCTGCACGCGCCGTAATTCTTTACGCCATGAACGGTCAGTATATTGCTATTCGATTGTTAACATCTGCTAACGACGCATAGGCGCCTCCTCCGTGCTCTTCTCCTTCTGGGGCATTACACTGTATCCCGTCAAGGACGCAGCCACTGTGAGTTGTCCACTTCCCCAACCCATCGTTAAATGCTGACCAAAGAATAAAGGGTTTCCAAAAGGGTAGCATCGCCATGGTGGTTGTTTCTGTCAGTCTCGCTGCCTGGATTTGTGTCGTGTGGTGGCAGGACAGAAGGACTGCCCGGATGTTTTCGGAGCACCCCGTTCTTGACTCCAAGATGGAAGAAGGAATTGAGGAGGTGCCTGAAAAGGATCGCAAGGAGCTATGAGGTGGTTTGCTTCGGATGCTGGCCATGCTTGCCCAGGTACATCCTGGCTGTTGGGTGTAGTGGCATGTGAGAGCCGAACAGTTGGTACACAGGCAGCATGCAGCCGAGAGAGAAGTCGCAATTGGGGCCCTGCTTCAATAGGACTGTCGTATCACAATTTATTCCTTCTTAGGAGATTAGACGTGTATAATTTGTTCCAGAATTTTCTAGTGAAGGTGGACAGCCTGTCAGAGGGCAAGCCTTTGGCGATCGGCGTTTTCAAGGTCCCCTTCAAGACATGAAATTTCTTTTCTTTCACCTACGCTTTAATGATGGCTCCTATGAGACTTAGATCACAAGATTGTCTGGATATCTCGTTCTCGAAATGCATGTATATGGATGTACATCTATAAGACTTGGTAGATGAATAGCGGGAGGATGTTAAGCTCTGGCGATGTAATCAGCATCTCTGGCATGAATTCCAAACAGGACAGAGTTAAGATCTTCCAGTCTTCTGCGGTAATAGATCCAAATACTAAGTTGGGTGCTGGAGTCTTGGTCTTCGTGTCTCATAGAGTTCTTATTCTTTGTCCTTCTGATCTGCGCCAGCATAATTGACTCCTCTCAAGCCCAGGTTTGAACATCATTTTAAACTTGGTATTGAAATACAGTAACTATCTACCCCCCCTTCTTATCGCTATCACGCTTTGACGACGCGAGAGCCCATACTGTCTAGGGTGGGCTCAGGTGTGACCGACCTGGATGTGGGTTGAGCGAGAACAGGACTATTAGCCCGAAGCAAGTAAGCATCGATGTTCGCTGGCTTAAGAGCAACGGGAGAGTGAACACCATTCACCACGACGGAGCCATTGATATGAACTCTGTTGGTCCCTTTTGCTTTGCGGAGACCTCTCGGCAGGCCCTGCTCAAAACCTTGTTGACGGGCGATCTGTTCGATGGACTTGAAGTACTGCAACAGTGTGTTAGAGCCTTGTAAATCACCCATGCAGAGTCGGAAGGGGACTTACCTTGACAGTCTTGACTTGCAACTCCAGCGTTGCATCCTCATCAGCCACAATCATCGAGTGTCGGTGAAGCTGAAGACCCGACAGTGTCCACATGTGATTTACTCCTCCCTCGATACACTTCTGGAGGGCAACAGCCTTGCGCGCACCAAGAGCCAGCGTAACTACCTCTCGGGCATCCAAAACAGTTTGAACACCAACCGTGAGCGCCATCCGAGGTACTTGATTCACATCGTTGTTGAAGAAGCGAGAGTTTGCGAGTATCGTGTCGTATGCTAGCGTCTTGACCCGAGTTCGACTAGCCAGACTAGATCCAGGTTCATTAAAGGCGACGTGACCGTCCTCACCAATACCAGCGAGGAACAGGTCAATGCCTCCCGCTTCTTGGATGGCGTCCTCGAATCTGGCACATTCGGCTTCAAGATCAGGGGCGTTCCCGTCAAGTATATGCACATTCTCGGGGCGAATATTGACGTGAGAGAAGAAGTGAGTCCACATAAAGGAATGGTATGTCTGCGGATGGTCTCGTGGTATGCCGACGTACTCATCCTACCACTGGAGTTCAGCCACTTGTTTCCAAGATGTGAAGTCAACTGTTTCTTACCATATTGAAGGTGACTACATTCTCAAAAGAAACCTATAAAAGGATTCATTAGCCCTGGCCTAGATAAGAGCAGACATGTGTCCACGCACCTCGCCGGCCTTGTAACTCGCGGCAAGAAGCCTGTATACTTCGGTAGGGCTACCCCCAGTTGGCAAGCCTAGAACGAATGGACGTTCTGGAGTTGGATCATATTCCTTGATGCGCTGGAGAATGTAGCCGGCGACATATTCGGCAGCTTCCGTGTCGGTATCGCGAACAATGAGTCTCATGATTGCTGTCTGGTTTTCGTTGAGGGCATCTCTAGAACGCCGGGCGGCGCGGCCGCTTTAATATCACAGAGCATTTTGAGGCAATCCTTTGGTTATCGCAACATACGAAACGACTCGGTTTGCTGGATGACTATTGGGCCTACCCGAAAGGGAGAGCAAGTCCGGCTTCAGGGCCGGGAGTGTGACGATCCATCCGATGCTGCTGACGGCTTATCCGACCACCCGACTCCACATGTCGGGTTCGAATGGGATCCCAGCAATTCGGATACCACATCAAGAGTCAAAAGAAACAGGGAATACGGTGGAGAATTGCTAGTCGGATCAGTGAGGCGGTAGCGGCTGACGAAATCCTTCATCCAACTCAACTCTTCTCCAACAGAAGGCAGGGGAGGGAGGTAGACCGATGCGCCAAGATCAAAGTATATTCGAATCTATAACAAACTATGTACGCGAATGGAAACGTGCCTTGCTCTCATCTCTTAATATTTCGCACCTTAACCCACATATCATAAAGGAGCCGACTTCACAAGGTGATAGGCGACGGGCCGATACAATCTAAGGCCAGTCTATCACCATCCATTGAGCCCATGGCGTTCAACTTCTATGCGAAGTCTTTTGCCCTAGGGCGAATATCCCCCATCGCCCTTAGTTCGGCCATACCACATTTCGCCCCAGGCTCTTAGCAACCCAGTAGCCCATAGCCCTCCGAGCCGGGTTGTTGGTAGCCCAGTGTCTGCTGGGATGCACGCGGTTTGCAAAATGGAGCCAGAAGGTACCAGACGGACGATCGATAGCAAGCGTGGTTCCAGTGAAGCCCGAATGGCTAGCCGTCTTCATGCTCTGCATGCTTCCCTGCGTGTTGGTCTGGTTGAGCGCGAAGCCGGCGCCGTAGTTGTTTCCGGGGAATTGAGCGTTGAAGTCAGTGAAGATGAGATCCACAGCCTTCTTGGACAGTACCCGATAGCCGTTGTAGATTCCGTTGTTTAGGATCATCTGGCAGAATATGGCAACGTCGCCCACCGTGGAAAAGACGCCCGCGTGGCCCGACACACCGCCGAGCGCCCAGGTGTTCTCATCGTGAACAGTGCCGCGGACGGGTTGTGGGCGCTTGGGCTCTTCAGGACCCTGAGCCTCGATCTCAAACTCAGTTGGGGCAGTGCGGTTGTGGAAGGGGTTGAGAGGACCTTCGAGGTTGCCCCGGTTGAAGAAGGTCGATTTCATGCCCAGAGGAATTGTGTACGAATAGACGAGCAGCTCGTGGTTCATGCCAGTAACTCGCTCCAAGAGGTATCTCAGTGTCATGAAACCGATATCGGAGTAGAGGAACTTGGTGCGGCGTGGCTCCTGAGGAGCTAGAGTGAGCAGTGTGTGGACTCGCTCGTCGATGGATGAGTAGTACGACTTCCAGAGATCAGGAACCGGCAAGGGAAGCAAGCCGCTTGTATGAGTGAGCAGATCAATGACCTTGATGTTGCCCTTGCCGTTGGCTGCAAACTCGGGGAGATAGGTCGCAACATTCTCCTCAAGTTTGACGCGGCCAGCATCAACCTCTCTAAGCACGGCGACTGCGGTAAACAGCTTCGAAATGCTGGCAAGGTCATAGACGGTGTCGAGAGTGGCATCCTCCTGGTCTGACGGGTCGAGCAGGGTACCATTAGCGTCGGCGTACAGATTTCTCTTGCCCGTCGCAAAGGCGCTCACAATGACTCCGTGACGAGCCACAATGTTGGCAGATCCGGGCTCAACCGCTCGGACTTCGTTGTGGGATGCGTCTCCGTAGTTCCTTGGCTGGCTGTACTCGGTGATGTTTTGAACCATGTCCTGGAGCGGCTTCGCAAGCATGCCAACTGATGAGGGCTTGCCATGCTTAAGCACGAAATCAGCCGAGACCGGGTTCGGGGTAGCAGCCAAGATGGCCAGAAGAGTAGTGTGGAACTTCATGAGGACAGATTGACAGGTAGTGGTTTCTTGGATATTAGAGGCGAGAAGATCAATGACAAGACGATGACCTTGAAGGCCAGAGTCGGTCAAAGAGAGGAGACTTGACGAATGATATAATGCCGTCACTCCCCTGCCTATCAATGTGCTATCCAAGCTGTCGGGTAACCCGCTATCTCGACATTACCCCAGATTCCCCACGTTATTGATGCATTTGATAGCCAGGAACGTTTCCTCTCCAGGTTGAAGGCCAAGGACGCCCCAGAATGCGAGTCATGGCTGGCTGAGCTTTGTCAAGGTCGGTGATAACGTCAGGTCTTATCCTTGCTAGGTCGACATGGTAGCTCTGGGCTTATCGAGGGCTCGGAGCGGAAAAGCCGAGCAGCCGGATGAAGTAGCTCAGGTATAACCCCAAGGTATCCGCATCTTCGGGTTTCCCGCCATTGCTACTGCTACTCCTCCACCTTGACCTGTGAGACACGAACCATGCGCATGATGCGCCGAACATTTCTGAGAACTCCACAGGCATGCGATGCATGGTATGTTCCACTCTAAGCACCCTTGCTTGTCATCTTGTTAATCTAGGCCTTTCTTGGCATGCAGTCGTCGTCGCAAGTCCAAGTGTGACGGCATCCGACCTCGTTGCAAGAGATGCGCATCCAGGGGCGTCGCTTGCGTCTGGTCCACTCCGGACACTTCTCAGGAAACCCGAGAAGCCCCCCAGACGCCTTGTTCTGTCGTTCAAGAGCCTCAAGAGGTCGTCGAGGAGCCCCGGGTACCTGTCCGTACGCCCCAGACAGTAGCCCGAGTGCCTGTCGTCGATGCAGAGCCTCTCGACATCACGGCCGATGGCCTCAAGGCATGTCTCGGTCTTTTCTTTGATCGTCACTTTGCTAGCGACTTTTGCTCTTTTGATCACCGACCGGACTTTGAACAGAAATGCATGCAGCACCCTCTTCTTTCAGCCACAGTCGTCGCTCTCTGCGGCCGCTACCTCGAAACCCAGGATGCACTCTCCTTGTTCCAGCTTCCGACTGGCGCTGCTGTGTCTAAGCATTATCTTCACCAGGCTCGGTTCCTAGCAAAGATGTCGTCGGATCAGCCGACCGGTAAGCAGTCCTCAACGGGCCAACGTGCCGACAACTAACTCAGCGCCCTATAGTCTCTAATATTCAGGGCAACCTCTTGCTTGCCCAAGCTGAACTCCTATCCAACTCGGGATCTCGCCATTGGATGTTCGCTGGGACGGCCATCCGAATGGCTGAGATCATGCGTCTCAACAAAGACTTCCACAAGAAGCATAGTCTCAAAGAGCAGGAAGTCCGTCGACGCACACTGTGGGCTTGTCTCATGTTCGATAGAGCGTTATCATATTTCCTCGCCAAACATCGCACTATTGATCTCGAGAACGTCGGGATACCCGTACCAAGCAACGACGCATCACTGGTCTATCATGAGGAAACCAGAGGCGTCACTCTTGGCGATCTCGCTTCCTATCGGCGTCCGTCTGACTTGGGTATGAGCGCATATCTTATCAAGACAGTCTGTATCTGGAGCGACATGGCCGACTTTGCCGTGTATTCGCGGAGGAACCTCGACAAGTTTGCGCCAACCGATCCCCGAAGCATCCTTGCCGTTCGGTACCATGCTCTTCAGACTTGGGTCGAGTCACTGCACCCTAGCCTTTGCTGGAGCACCGCGAATTTCCATGATCAGTGTACTCTCGGTGCAGGAACAACCTTTGTTGCCATGCACTTCTTACTTCATAGTGCTGCCTGCGTTGCCCATCAGTGTTATCTACCTCATCTGGCCATGTACACCCAGCTTTGTGACCTTGTAGATGGCGCTGGGTGGTCTTATCTACATCGGGAGCAGTCACTTCTGGATATCTGTGTGACGAATGCCCTGAAAATTGGGGAAATGCTTTCCTACCTGGTTGATCCGGAACAAGGAGGCATGTTTGGTCGCACTGCATTACAGACCATCTGGGTCGCGTCCTCGTTACTTGTTGCGGCCAACACGTTTCTCTGGCTTGAGTACGCCCAGGATGAATCCTACTCGGGCGAAGAGATTCAGCAGAAAGCCAAGGCCTACTTCCAACTCGCCGAACAGCTCCTGTCATCGTGGGTATCCGAGTGGAGGGCCGCCAAGCAATGGCTGATAGCTCTCAACGTGATGAAGACATTGTACAAGGCGGCTTATCTAGGCGAAATCCATGAGAACATGCTCAGCCCGGGATCGACCCATTCTGATGATAATTCCGGCGATGACTTCCGACCCCAGCCTGGAGATGGATACCCTTCACTCATCTCCCTGCCACACCTACAAGCTTCCATCAAGTTTGCCACGGGCGATACGTCTGCCAAGCTGATTGATATGCAGTCTATTTGGTTGCAACTGTCAAATGGTTGGCCTTATGGGTTTAGTGCGCCGGCGTGTTTATTAACGTCAACTGGTGGAACTGGTGAGGCACAGGTTAGCTACGAGATGCTAGATAACTAACTTAATGTAACATAACATAAGACTTGCCATGGGGAAGCGTGAAGACATTGGGCTGTGACGGCGCCAACATATGTGACAGACCGGTGCGCCAACATGCGCCTCTATTACCCCTGACATCAGCCATTCGGCTATGGCGCCATTGCAAATGTATACAGAAGTGATAGAAAACCGCTAATTGTTGGCATTGTTGAACTAAGTATCGTTCTGTGATCGGGACGCTGAGGTGACGACTTTGGCCAGTCGACTTTACAGTCAGGCATGAAGGAGAAGCATCCAGCAAAGCAAAGCGTCGACACATTAAACGGAAACTAAGGGAACGACGACTCTAGCCCATACAAGAGGCAGAAGCACATGGCTACCTACCCAAGTGACGGCTCTATCTAATCAAAAGAAGCGTGCAACTGAACGACAGCTCTCAGCGATGCACATCAAGGGGCACATCGCCAACCTAGTCAGTCTGGCATGGGCGCAACACAACGGCATCCCTCGCCTCAAAAATGAGTCATTCGTGATTGAATTAAACCTAAACCTTAGGTAAAGATGGAGGTATAAGCTCGGGCCGTAAACACAAACACCTTGTTGGCCTTTTTTTCCTGCATCTCAATCAAAACAAACAAACAAACCTCAGGCCGCAACATTTCTCACCTCACAACGCACAACACACAACGCGACGAAAGCAAATTCCTCACCAAAACACTCATCCAACACTTATTCACGGTCGCCATCAGCTGCAACCATGACCAACGACCGTTCTATCAGCCCTACCGCGAAAGAGGGTATCGCCGTAAGTACCTACTCCCTGGGCTTGGTGTTTTGATACCTCTGACCTTTGTGTTGTGAAGGCCGCTTCTACCTCGGCTTCCCCCTCAGCCTCAAACAATATGGGTAGTGCCCAGGCTGGCAACGCCGCTCGGGAGGACCCTTTCGCCGTAAGTTTTCACTGTGTTTGTGTTTCGATCTCTCTAACCCTCGCGAAGGCTGTTCTGGCTCTGGCGCGAGTCACCCTTACCTCCACCTCCGCCTCCGCGCCTGTGCCTGTCCCCGTCCCTTCTCCCGTTTCTTCTCCCATCTCTTCTGCCGCCGCCTCTCCCGCCGCCTCTCCCGCCGCCTCTCCCGGTCCTGTTGATCAGGAAGACAACACGAGCATCCTCGCTGCTCTCACCACACTGGGCTTCCTCAGATAAGCCTCGAGGGCCCCGACATCGTGTCCCAGGACGAATCGGGTCGATACGTCATTCGTTCTCGGTTCTTCCCTTCACCAGCAGAAAGGGACGCCCCCTACCGGGGCCAAGGCTTCATCACCGTCATGAGAGGCGAGGGTCGTGATGTCGAATTCGAAGACATCCTTCCGAGTGATCTGCCCGAGTATGAGGCCAACGGCTAGAAGCAGTGGTTTCACAACGGCAGAGCATCCAACCCCTACGACGACAGGGATGAAAGAGACGTCAGAAGGATCGAGGACGTCTTTGAGTACGACAACCCAACCTTGGACACCCCCCTCCTGTTTCCAGTCGGTATCGAGTGCTCCCGTCAGTTGGATGACATTGTCTGGGAACCTCACCGCATCATCGGTCCTGACCCAAGTGCGCGGGCACTCATCTCAACCAGCGAGACTTTTGTTCCCAACACTGAGCTACAGAGCGGCTTCCCATCCTCCACGTCGCGCGGTCACCAACCAAAGGTCCCACGGCCCTCGCAAGTAGGTGCCGGTTGGGGAGACCATGACAGCTTCCAGGAATGGCAGAGGCACGGCCGTGCTCTGACTAAGAACATGGCTGGGGATAAGGCATGGGCTCATGAAGACCCTGAGGTGTTGCGGTTTGTTGGTGATGGCGAGGACATTGTGGTCACTGAGGGCCTGGAAAAGAATGATCCTCAACTGCCAGAGTCATACGCCGACAGGCAGCGACCAAGAACTGTTCTAGAACAGTTCCAGACCCGTGGCTATGGAGAGGCTACCCGAGGGGGTGCTCAACGTGGGCGTGGCCGCGGACATGGTCAACGTCGTGGTGGTAGAGGTCGGGTGGACGCTTGGTTCTCGATAACCCCGGTATGTGGTAGATATGGGGCGACCCATTCCTCACTACATGACGCCATTCTTCTCACAACTTCGACCGTGGCAACGAGAGCCCGATTTGTCTTTCACCTTTTGTCCTCCGTTTTTTTCGCGTGAGCGATCCTATATCTTTATAGTCATGCCTCTTGTTCTTGTTTTTGTTGTCGTTTCTTCTGGCCGTCTCCGCGCGAGCGGCTACCTCTTCTTGTACCACTCCTATGTCTAGGTAGGGAGTCGGGTTTTTAATCTTGTAGAATACTGTTGCTTTTTTTCCCAATTCCGCAAAGAAATTCTTCGCCGTCACGTCCTCCAAAGAACCGTAAGTATGTGATTATTTGCTTGTGTTGCATAGCTTCTTGGTGGCTGAAATAGCAATGGTTATTGTATCTCATATTTATGTATTACTTGTTACTTTAATGAGTACACATGCGACGTGATCATTTTCTCCTTTTATTCTGTAATATGTCAAGTTTGGCGTATTTTATTTGCCTCTTTGGTATGACTTAATACTGCGTTGTGGTGGCCTCTCTCTAGTAGACCGCGCGTGAGCCGGCTCACCAGCTCTGAGAACCAGGGACCAACCCAAGGTGAACCCGGGGTCTACCCAGGGTCTACCCTGGGTAGACCTGACGTAGCAAGGGGGCGAGCCTAGGGCGGCACCGCCGTCAAACGGGCTGGCGACAAACGTTCACTATGCTGATCCAACCGATAGAAAGCCCCGTTGAATGACTAAGCTTCCTTACGGTATCAAAGAGCGTTAAGTTTAACAGCGGTAATCAGATATTCACAAGAGAATGTATGAGCAAGTCAGAGTTGTGGCAGCATATGTCTTGTGCATCCAGCAGCACAAGCTTAGTATCAATTATCAGACTGCCTATAATAAACCTCCACAGCAACCCATAAAATCATGAAAAAAAGAAGAAAAAGTAGAAAGGGCTCGTACATGAATGGTTGGCTCGCGCCGAATAATAAAATTACAAGACAAATAAAACAGAGTCGGACTCGTACAGAAACATGTAAGGTCTCCTCGATCAACAAGGCATGACATGACAAAAAAAACAAAAGAGGGCTGGTCCATGATCCCCACAGAAGGGGAAGAAGAAGAAAAAAACAAGGGAAGCTCTCGCTTTCCATGCTGTAGATTGATTGTATGAAACAAAAGAGGAAAAGAAGAAAACTTGGCCAGGGGTCTGGAGGAGAAATCGCGCGGCGGAGCAGAGACTGGTGCTCTAGGTAGAGGTTGAGGTTGAGGCCGCTGCCTTCTCGTGAGCCTGGTCGAGCGATGCCTTGACATAAGGCTGCCTGAGGACACCGTTGCGCTTCACTGCCAGCTTGTCGTCCTGGAAGTAAGGAAGGTCCTGTCATATGTTAGAATAAAAGTAAAAGATATAGCGTAGTCAAGTTGGACTCACGATGACCCATTCTGGCTTGATTGCCGTCACTGTCTGCAAGTACTGATGCCACCCAGAGTGGATGAACTTGTCAAAGACCACCCACTCATGCTTGATACCAACCAGAGCGCTGTCTGGATGCAGGGAGGCGTGGTGGTTGCGGTGTACTGTAAGGTAGAGGTCGCCCTCGTTTTCCACAACAGGACCCTTTCCCTTTGCTGCCTTGCTGCCTGGGTCACGGATGGCAACATTGCAAAACAGGCTGCGAGCCAGTGCCTTGCAGATGTTGTTGGTGTAGTTCTTGTCCCCAGAGCTCATGTTGCCCTCTGTGATGTCCCCAAATAGCGTTTTGGCAGAGCGAACCAGAAGCCCACGGATGCGAAGGGCTTCCTCGAGGACACGGCGGTTGAGGTGCCAGTGCTGACACCACGCGTTCTCACTCTTGTCCTTCTTTACTTCCATGTAGGCATGAAGGACATTGAGCTGCGAGATGTGGTCCGACATGGGACGGGCAAACGTTTGGCGGCACGCGTCGTCGTCATGTCTAGACTCGAAAGAGCGCAGGAAGATCGAGTGCTGCGACTGGGCAGCCGTGAGCGCGGCAATGCCAACAATCTCGACAAGGCAGCCAAGCTTTCTCCCCTCAACCATGGCATTATACCAGACGGGATCCACGGGAAGTTTGGTGGCCTCTCGACCCTTGTCGGTAATCTTGCCCGACGTCTCAAAGAAGCCCCTAAAGTAGTTAGTAGCTATTCATGTAGAGGGACGGGGAAAGGAGCATACATCTTTATCAACTCTTCAAGGCCATGGTAGTAGACCTCGCAGTGAGGCCGGTCCATAAAGTCAAACAGGCCTACGGCCTCAAACCCGATGGAGCTGAGCATCAGGATCTCGGAGGTCAGAGGCTTGGTCAGCAAACCTGGTGGAGCCGAGCCCAGGAAGATGTCGTCGTACGTCTCCTCGGTGTAGAGACGGAAGCAAACACCAGGCTGGGTTCGACCGGCTCGGCCTGCTCGCTGTCCGGCGGCGGCCTTGGAGATGGTCGACGTGTAGAGTTGGTGGAGGCCAGCACGTGGGTTGAAGCCCGCTTGCTTCACCAGACCTGTGTCTAAGTTTGACCGTCAGCTGAATTTCACCTGTCATTTGATGGACGGTTTGTACTTACCCACGACGTAGACGATGCCATCGATCGTCACACTGGTTTCGGCGACATTGGTCGCCACCACACACTTCCGAGAGCCTGGCTGGGACTTTGCCAGCGCAAGAGACTCCTTCTCCGGTCCAACACCCGAATAGAGGGCAACCGTCTCCAAGTTGTAGGTAGAGGCTCGCACCTCGGAGCAAAACTGCTCAATCTCGCTGATCGACGTCAAGAAAACGAGAATGTCGCCGGGACCCATGCTGTTATGGATCTGCTTCACAGTTCGCAGAGCAGCCGAGGGATAGTGTGGGACAGCCTCCGGGAGGTGGCGGATGTCGACTGGGAACGTGCGGCCTGGGACATCCAGCAACTTGGCACCACCGAAGTAGGCCTGAAACTTGGCGGCGTCCAGTGTTGCGGACATGACGACCACCTTCAGGTCCTTCCGGATCGACATGGCTTTCTTGAGGAGGGCCATGAGGATGTCGGTGGCCATGGTTCGCTCATGAGCCTCGTCGACGATAACGCAGCTCTGTTTCCAATGTCGGCCGTGTACTAAACAAACAGGGATGAAAGAACTTACATATTCAGAAAATAGAAGGTCTCCCTTCGCCAGGGAAAGAAGCATCCCATCTGTCATGTAGACAAGACGAGTCTTCTTACTCATCTTGGCACCGAAGCGGACGCGGTATCCGACCTCCTCGCCAAGGGGTACGGCCATCTCCTCTGCGACGCGCTTTGCCACCGACAAGGCGGCGATTCTTCTCGGGTGGGTGCAAGCAACCTTCAACCGGCTGGCCCACTCGTCGAAGAGGACGAACTGAGGGATCTGGGTCGACTTGCCCGACCCCGTCTTGCCGACAACGACCAGAACCTGGTGATAACTGCATGAGCCTGGGACCAACACTTCAAAGGGGCAAGATATGTATCACTTACTTGTTCGCTCTGGTACAGAGCCAGAAACTCCTCCCGTTTCTGAGAGACAGGAAGCTCTCGGCGGTCGTGCAGCATGGTGAAATACTGCGATGGGCGGAGCTTGCCGTCCTGAATCGGCTTCGGATGCTTGATGCCATCCTCTAACGCCATGGCCTCAGCGGCGGTGGTCTTGTTGCGTACAAGGGAATCCATGGTGCAGCTTTTTTCGAGTACGTGGTTGTTATGGCGATGTTTATTGTTGTTGTTTTTTTCTTCTGGGATGAGGTCCGACGAGCATTTGTGTGCGCGGAATAGGGCTGCCAACCTGTCACTGCCTCGACAGTGTCAAAGCCGCAACAAGTTCCCTCGCAGCCTGCCCTCATTGGAGGAAAACATACTAGTTGGCTAAGAGTATATTTATGAGAATGAACAAAATGGAGTCTGGCGTATCGTGAGAACGGCTGAACTGATCAAAGTGCGCAGTCTAATTGAGAAAAGGGGCGGGATGCCCCTGAGGGCGAAAGAGAGGCTCACGCCAGAGAACCAGTGGCCAAAGTGAAGACTTATTTACTTGGCCTAAATATTCCGTAAATATATAAATAATCCTGCCATATATTACACGATAGTATATAAGCTAGTCGGGTCTGCCCTATGTGCCTCCGCTGTCGATCAGAGGTATTGCGATCTCGCTGTCTACCGCTCACACGGATATCTAGCTCTCACATATAGATTCATGGGTCCTCAGTCAACATACGTGACCCCTTGGCCGCTCTTGACTAAGGGGGGAAGGCCTGTTAATGCGTAGAAATAATAGGCGTAAGAAGTTAGTGAGGTCCTCCCATATATGTTTGTGCCTCAGCAACGCCCATACACACAACTGCAAACAATCTCAAGCAATCGTCTCCCATAACCACTGTCTCATCTAGCGGCATGGAAATGTCACTAGCAATGATTCCCAGAGCATAAAAACATCCTAGGCGGCGAGATCACCGACAACCTGCTGAAAGCCAGCAGCGCACTAGGGACGACTTGCACTCACCTGGGTACGCCGTCAACCCAAGCTCATCCCCAACCAGAGGTATCATGAATGCTGGCTTCATACTATTCCCAGTCTCTAACTCGACTTCGACATCGACTCTAAAAAGCAAGTTGGGCCAGAAGCTTGAGCTACCAAGGCTCATCGAAAGGCCGGTCGCCCAAACCTATAATGGAGACTTATCTGACTACCACATGTGGCTCAACTACCACCATGTCCATCATACTTGCTCTTGTGGCAGATCTGGAAACCTCTCTTACTGCCGAAAGCTGAAGCCAGACCTTCAATCACGGTTGCAGCTACACTACGGCAGGCAATCTTCCGGCTTCTCAGCAAGCAGTTCGGAATCCTCTTCGACTTTACGATTGTACCGGGCCCTTGAACCCAGATCTGCTACTTCAATTCTCATGGAACTATACAAGCGTTGTTTTATCGTAAGATCTTATCCCGCTTGCACTTTTTACGCCTCTGTTGACTGAGCCTGACGAGGCGAGCCTGTTCAAGCAAAGCTTTCACTCATCAACGGAAGCGCTTACCACCCTCGCGACATTGTTTGTTCTACCAATATTTAAATCGCTTCCTTAAATGCTAGATATTGGTCCTTCTCGATCTTTTTCTTAAAATTCACGGGGTACTTTTGGACAATAAAAAGGTGGTTTTCAATAAGTGACGCGATGTGGGCTTCGTGGTGATTACAGTAACGCCAGACAGTCCAGGCAGTCTGGCTTGGCAACCTAGAGCTAACACTATACTTCACGATACGTTGAAGTAAAATCATAATCACATCCGATGAAGAGTAGAGTTGCGAAATAGATATGGAGTGTCACCACGGCACGGGTAATATCATTGCCTCGGACTTCTAAAAACATGAGAGTTCCTTACAGTCAGAGGGAGGGGAAAGGAAGAGCCAGTCCACGCCACTCGTCCTTCAACACTTCATCCCACGAGATAAAAAGAGAAAGACAAGGTGAGAAAATTTGAGTCCACTCACGCCGCACACCCTTCAAAAACCTGCCTGCCCTCGCCGAGAGGGGAGTCTTCTTTCCGTTCCTGAGTCGACCCACGGAAGGAAGGTCGTCGGTATCACTCGAAGAGTCAAAACCTGGACATACTTGGGGACTGCAAAGCCCCTCTCAGCTCGTTCCTTGGCGCGTTGGAAGCACTTGACGCGGTCGCGGTTTCCATCCCTGCCCCAAGGTGAAGTGTAACGGGTTGATACAGAAAGCCCAGTTGCAGGTGCGGGTTCTCCATTCCCCTCCGGTGAGGGTATGTTGTAGTTGAGCAATGTCCAACTTGTCTGTAGTGGTCCAGCTCTTTCTGTATGGTCGCCTATTCACTCTAATGTCGATCATAGACACGGTCTAGTTCATGTACTAGATAGAACCAGCGGCAGCGCGCCTTGCCGTCATCAAGGCTTGCAAACAGAGCGTGAGGGAAGCGTTGGGAAAGGCGTGGAATATACCAGAGAAGCAGCGAGTCTCTCCAAAGTTAGCAGTAATCCAGTCAGAGTAGTCGTCAAAACGGTAACGTCTCTTTATCTCCAGGTAATCCTGGTAGTGCCGGTCGACATGGGCATAGAATGCTGCTTGATCTTGCTGGTAGATTGCCTTAAATTGGGCGAGGAAGCCATTCCTCGCCCGATCCGTTCCCCATCGTGGGGCTGTGTGTGAAGAGTCTCCGGCCGATGCCGATGCCAATGCTGGTGCCGAAGAAGAGGAAGACGTAACGGTATTGGTCACGTCTCTTCGCCTCCGGGTTGAAGGCCCTGGAGAGTCGCTAGTTGTAGGAGAGTAGGCTCGCTCCCGCATCTTGCCGTTTCTGAGCTGGCCGATCGACGGAAGTGGTTCATCTTCATCGGAAGAGTTGCCGCGAGGGTAGAACTCATCCCCAGAATCGTCTCCACGGACGGATGAGACGCCATGATTCACCGGCCAGGACTGATCGCTCCGGCTTTCCCCTTGTCCTTGTCAACAGTGGTGATGTCGATGTTGGTCTGATAGTCAGACAAATTGTCGGAGTCATCTTCGGCATCTTGGATTACCACCTTGCCCTTGTATCTGCCACCGGCGGTGGAAAGGGCGTCTTGCGCTTGAGGGGAGGTACCCTCATGAGGTGGGAGGTCGCCGTCGGTAGCAACCAAGGAGGAAACAGCTTGCTCCTGTAGGGTGCCTTCCTAAGTAACAGGGCAGACGTCATTTTCATCGTCTGAGATGACAGTCGTATCCTGATCGTCTAGGACAATGACGGGGTTGGTGCTAGTTGCACCGAGTGAAGAGTTATGAACGCGAGACTGGCCCATAACAGAAGAACCAAAGCGAGTAACAGCACATGAGAACTGAAAGACAACATCGTCATCTTCTCCGCTCTCTTGGCCTCTGTTGCTAGCCATGATAACGCTGGATCACCGTGAGTAACCGACTTGTTCCAAATGGGACGGGGCTTCTTACATTTGAACTTGCGCTAAGCGAAGGCTAAAGGCGTTAAGGCGTGAGCGTGGTGATTTTGGATGTCGAGTTGTGAGAGGAAAGAATGAATGCGCTGGTGTCTTGGTTATTTGTCAACGCTGTGGGAGGGCCGTGTTGTGTCTTGGGGGCGCACAGAGGAGGTGTTCTCATGAAGACGAGAGTCGCTCTCTGGTGTGTCACAAGGAAGTAACCCTTGCCCTCTAGAGGGGGAGGTCACCGGCTTATATATGGGACGTTGCAGGCCGTGTAGCACCTCATCTTCCCCGTTCTCTTGGCCTCTGTTCCTGGTCATGGTGGCACTGAAGTACCGAGAGTGTCAAGACGTCTGGTAAGTGGCGAATCCTGAGGGTAATAGAGACGGAGGAGAGCTAAATACTTTGCCTGAGACTAAATTATATCCTAAAAAGCTGAACCCGAAGGTCCCCTGGCTGACGAGATCGTTACCCTGCACTATGTGGCTCCGGCAGATTTCGACTCTTCGGACGAAGATGAGGCTCCCACGACCGAGGGAAACACTCCTGAGACCATGACCCTGGATATGATATGACCTGCCATCTTCCACTTGCGACTGGTTTGACATGTAGAGAAGTTTGGGGCGCGTGTTTGGTGAAGAATCTAGTCGGCTTCGCGTTGTGTGCAGGTGAGAGATGCGGAGGCCAGGCTTGCTTAAGAGGCAGGAAAGAAATCCAACAAGGTGCCTGTTGTTTTACTAAGAAACCATCTTGACCTAAATCTTAGGCCAAGGATTTGGGTTTATATGTGAATAGGGCAACCATATACTTTTATCGGATGAGATCAATCACAAAGAATTAGAACAGTGGGTTTCCTTCAACACATATACACACTAGTCGATATGTCCTCGTGTTGCCAAAGGCCAATGTGTTTATTGAGAATGTTCACAACCACATCACGGCACTTATGGTAAAGCAGAATGCACTAGACAATACATTAACTAATTAAATGGATATCAAACTACCACCCATACCGAGGCATCAAGCCTTTCCTGTCCCATCCTTATACAGTGACCCATATACGCCCAACTCCACACAGCCATGATCATACATCATTGGATTACTCCTCCTTGTCCTGTCCCTCCTCATCCTCCTTCCCATCATCTTCAACGC
Source organism: Fusarium ambrosium (assembly GCA_003947045.1). Classification (NCBI taxonomy): domain Eukaryota; kingdom Fungi; phylum Ascomycota; class Sordariomycetes; order Hypocreales; family Nectriaceae; genus Fusarium; species Fusarium ambrosium. Next base: position 48,069 of record NIZV01000024.1, read on the forward strand.
TCCAATCCCTCCAGCCCTGTCCTTGCAGCCAGCTCACACCCTTGCGCCAGTTGTTCTCCCGGATCGCCTGCGCATCCTTCTCGTACACAACACCAGTCACCATGAGCGCCAACATAAACACCCAAACGTCACCACCCTTCATGCTCCTCCACCAGCGTCGCTTCACACCAACCTTCCAGAGGCTGTCAATGCTTGCGCGTGCGCTGTAAAGGAACAGACCACGACCGCTTCGTCGCTCAATAAAGGCCCACAGACCGGCAAAGAAACCGCCCAGGAAGAATCGCTGAGTGGCTAGAACGTGACGAGGGAGCCAATTCTGGAAGAAGCAGATGGAGGCCCAGGCTGTTGAGATGGCACCCGTGGCAAAGGTCGACATGCGGAGAGCTTTGGTGATGATGCGCTGGAGAGTGGCCAGGGGGCTGTGGTAGATTGAAGAGAACTTGGGGATAACCGTCAAGGCCGAGTAGAGGAGGACGAAGAAGCGAGCAAGCGGCGGGAACGAATTAAGCCAGAAGGTGAGATATGTTCGAGAGCAGGACGGGTCGCCGGGATGCAATGTCGCACATGAAAGAGATGTGATGAGGGGGTGAGCACGAGAAGTCAATGGCGCAATTGTGCTGAGACTCGGAGGAAGAACTTCCTTGTTGGGGAACAAGGTTGGAGAGATGTAAGCACTATCAAGGTCAGTCATTGTCTCTTTGATTCGGGTGTCCATCACATACGGCCAGTTCAAGCGCGCCATCTGAGCCAGGCTGTCGACGATCTGAGACGTCTGAGGCCACTTGAGGCCGGCTGGCCAGTCCTGCGGGCGCGGGTGGAGATAAGCCGAAGAGCTCTTGAAGATAAAGTCACCATAAGGCTATTTCTGTCAGTACGTCGTTCTTACGAATTTGCGATATCAAACATACCTTGGGGAAGCAGTCCCGGTCAAAAACAGCTGCATGAAGAAGCTGGCCAAAAGCAAGGGGCTGCAGCATCCAGCTGCCAAACCACCAAGGCCTATCCCTCTTGACGCCATTGCTCCGTCCCCAGATGAGTCCTTCAGACTCGCACAGATTATACGCAAATTCCAATGCGCGGAAGATGGTGTAAATGGCAATTGTAACGCGCATCTTCTCGCTGGGGTAGATGCCAAGGGCAAGACCAGCGAGCGACGCACCAACTGCGGGCGCGTATGGCGATGTGAGCGTCGCCGCGGTTCGCGGGTTGCGCATACGGAAGGGCTCAACTTGAGGATCGAGCAGATGTACGCGCAGACGAGTGAGGAAGCGGAAAAGCAGCCTATATAGCAGAAGGATGGTAGAGAGTGATAGTGATAGTCTCAGTGCGGGAGACTTGTAGAATGGCTTCTTCTTCGCGTTCGCATTGGATCTATCGCGAAACATGTTAGCAACCCATTGCGCCGCATAGAAAATCCATACTCACTCCTCCTTCTTAATCTTCTTGGCCACGACATCCCATCCCTTCATACCCAGGAAAGTTCCCATAAACACCCTCAGCGCATGACGCACCGCCCTGGCATTGTAATCATCGCTCCCCTTGGGCGGTTGAAGCGCCTTTTCCACACGGGTAGGGTTCGGCGTCGCGCGTCGGAGAACTCGGGACCGCGAGAGGATGTACTTGTGCAGGGAGGCGTACTCGCGCGCCGAGATGGTGTAGCGCAGTGCGTTGCGGAGCACGGGATCTGTGGTACTGGTCGAAGACCTCGAGGAGCGCGAGCTCGAGGCGTCGCCCGACGGAGAGGGCGAAGCCATTGTGATGGAAGCGGTTGCTGTTGATGGATGGAAGTTTGAAAATCGCGGGTCAATCGTGTTGGTGTTTCGAAAGTGCTCTTATGGCGCAGGTGTTGCGGTTGCACGAGCTGAGCTCCTGTGGCGCATTCGGGCAACTGATGGAGGCATCCAAGCAAGCGGCAGAGTCGGAGATGCTCAGTCACACGAGCTCGTCTGTATCGAGGAATTAAATAGCAACGTTTACCACAGAGCAAAGGAGTCGCGTCAGCAGCAAGAAGGGGGAAAAAAAGAAAAGAACGATAACACGCAAAGGGAGGGAGGGATGAAATGGATGGATCATAAGAAACCCAGGACGGGGGGGGGGGGAACCTTGGAAATGAGGGCCACGGCCAAAAGTGGAGAGCCTCGGCTGCTGGGCTTATCAAGGAGTCCACCCGCTTTTTAGCATCTGCACATCAAAAAAGCAGAATGGGGACCCTGGCACTGGATCCCAATTAATTCGCCCTGACGAATTGACGCCCGAGGATGCTTTAATGGGCTCTTGTGTCCTACAGGGGTTCCCCGCCCCTACGTTACCACCAGACGCACAGTTGAGCTTCCATCCATGATATCAGAGAATGGGTGTTCCAAGGTTTCATCCCACCATGAACCACACACACACACACACACACGCAGAATCACATGAACAAAATATGCCAATGTCAAGTTTCCCTTGCTTTTCCTAAACGAGACCATTCCTCCGATCATAGCTTCATGCCAATTTCTCACCATTCCAGCAGAGGTTGTATGACACGCTCGGGAGGTTGGCCGCATAAGCTGCATTCTCTAAACACCAACCACAACAGCTTGCACTCAAGTGCACCAAACATACATCACCTCATCCACACCTCAGACCACTCATTTGCCCTTGGCTTCCTTTCATTCATGCAATTCACCTGCAAAGACAACAATAGACCTTATGCAGGCCTTGTTACCGGCCTCATTGTTCTCAGGCAGTCGGGGTATCAAATCAGTCTTGAAGATGCTACCTACTACTGCCACCACAAAGCAGAATCGAAAAGCATACTCCAACCAATCCATGTCATTCATGATTTCCAGTCCAGTTCCCTGGGCCAATCACTCACTCATTCATTCATTCATCAAACCTGGCATCATCAGATTGAGCCCTCCAAAGCCTAATACCCTCAAGAATCATTAAGTGCTTTTTTGCTTCTTCTTTTTTTGGTCCATCCCTGCCTTTTAATAATCCGATCAAACAAAACACACCTGGCTCCAATTCCGCCGCGCCGTCCCACCAACGCCATCCATCAACCCAAGTTCACCCCTTCGTCCTCCCCACAAGCGGTATCATATCCATATGCCATCCTCTGCATCGTGCCTACGATAGCAGGCCATGTTTTGGGAATAAGAATTATCTTGTTCCGTTTCGTTTTCTGGTGGTCTCGGTCGCATCACCTTCCAGTCTTCGGGTCAACCTCATCACACCCGTGGACATGCTTCCACTTCATCTACCAACTGCCCGCATTACTTGCCACTGTCCGAGTCTCGAAGCGGTCTTCAATCCATCAAGCGGCGTTGGTGTCTCGTCTCCAATTCACCAACCTCGCCTTCCGCATAAAGTAGAGGATCGCAAGACTCCCTTCAACCAAACTCCAAAAATTGCCACTATGCAGTCTCCTGAAGGAGTTCCCAATAAAGATTCTTTTTCTTGAGGAAAGAGTGTGAATAGACCAATGCGCGGGAGCTCCAAAGGGCTCCAAATGCGACTGCGTGGTCAAAATGCAATCATGATGTGATTTCTGATGCCATATCCACAAAACCCACAACATTGCGAGTCAAATTGCAAACCCTGCTGACCTAGGATACTCAAGGATACGCAGCCTGAGCAGTGTTATGTTGTTCCATGAATAGGGGAGTCCAGCTGCGGCTGAGAGCTGGGCTGTCAGAAGGTCCGTAAGGAAGAACCTCCTCCTGCCAACCCAGAGCAGTCCACAGGCCAAAGTATCTGGGCTCAGGGCTAGACAGCTGTTTCCAAATCACCTCCCAGCCGGGCACGATTCCTGCTTTAACAGCTGCGACAGCGTTGAGTCGACGTCGTTCACGCTCGGTAATCGCGTCCTTGACAGCACGGTACACGAGTTCTGCATTGGGCCACCCAGTCGCCTTGTTGGAAGATGCCGTTTCGAGAATCATCTTGAGAGTCGCAAAGGGGACATTGAGGAGGACGCGGGAGAGGACCGAAGCGAAAGGAGACCGTTGCTGCTGAGATGCCATCGAAGTATCTGAGGCAGGCGAGGTCTTGCCATCAGCCAAGGAGAGGTCTCCAAACTGGATGCCGGCGATTTGCTGAGATCGACGGCCCTTACCCAGGTGTACCGAAGATCCTCGAGCGATAGGAGGCGATACAGATGCCTGAGCTGAGCTGGTCGCGGGAGGAGTGGGGTGAACTGGCAGTCGAGAGTAGTTCTCAGGGTCGGAAACCGAAGTGTCGAGAGCAAAGTTAGGGGTAAGGTTGTTGATGATGAAAGAAACCGTCTCGTTCAGAATCGCTCTAGATCCATCACCATACTTGAAAACTTGATGAGAAGCCTCATCTCGATGCTGCTCCAGGGCGAACTCCAAAGCGCGCTCAAGAGTCTGCCAGGAAAGCAGCTGCATAGCGATCTCGCAGCCACGTCGAGTGACGGGGTCCCAGTGAAGGAGGTGGCCGGCAGCAGCGTAGGAGAGGGCGAACTCGAACCGTTCCATGATCGAACCAGCATCCGAAATAGCCCCCTGCTTCAGGCCAGCGGGAGGAGGCGGAATGGTAAACAGGGGCATGCCATACAGGCGCTGGACGGCGATGTAGAAGGAGTCCGATCGAATCCACTTGCTCTTGGTCTCGAGGGTAATTTCAAGCAGAGGTGGGCTATCACGGGTACGCTGAGCCGCCTTCTTCGTCATGGCGTTCGCAAGCTCGGCGCTTCGGGAAAACACGATTCGGTGACCGGGGATGCGAACAGGCGGGGCCCGATCCCCAGGGTACTTGAGCTCCAAGACGCAGTCAGCAAATTCGGGGGAGCCAAACTGCTGCTGAAGATGGCCAATGAGGCCATCAGCATCGTCAACCGGGGACATGAGGGGTGGAGGAGGACCAGTGTTCATCATCATTCTCGGGTCGAGGCCACCAAACATTCTTCCTGGGTGGTTCGGGGAGTGAGAATCATCAGGTCCAGTCACGCCGTTCCTGGCTGGGCCTGGATACTGATTGTACATACTGTTGTCGTCAGGGGGTCCAGATGCCTGCGAATCATGGTAGCTATGAGGAGTCGATGGGCCAAAGTTGTTACCGAACGGAGGGAACGACTCAATGTGCCCGTAGGCCATAGCAGGCCTACCATAGCTGTCGAAAGTGGTGACGGGAACCTGCTCAGAGCCATAGGGCATCATGGGAGGGAAACCGTTAGCACCTGGGCCCATGTACGGAGGTCGACCATCCGGAATCGGCATGCCAGGGGGCGGCGCAATACCACCGGAAAGAGGTGCGGGTGAAGAGCTGGTAGAGCCATGGAAGGTGCCGAAATGGATGCTACCGTTGCTGGGATGTGGCTGATGCATGGGCGGCCCGCTGGGGATCGGGTGCCGGGGGCCACGATGCATGTCACCGTTCGTAGCTGGTCCCAAGGCCCTGTTGGCAGGTTGAAAAGAAGGAGGCATCTGGTATCGGGACGGCGGAACGGCAGGAGGAGGACGAGACTTGCTGTGAAGCTTCGGGAGAGGCTGGTTGTCTGCATTTCTAGCATAAGTGTCTTGAACTTTGTATATCAGTCGGGATGCCTCACCAGGCCGATATCTAGGTTCACCGGCGGCTGTGACTCCGTTAACCTTTCCAATTGCATCGGCGAAGGCGTGCTTGTCGGAAGCTTGGGCGCGAGGATCGACTCGGGAGGCAGAGGTGGGCTGATCAGCATGGCCCAAGATGGGTTGAGATTTGGGGTCGTTCTCCTGGTCACCGCTGGTGGATGCCTTTTCCGAGACGGATGCGACTTCGGTAGCTGTCACAAGATGGGTAAGCAAGATGCTCCTGTTGCTGTCTTGGGTAAAGGTTATATTTCCATGGCACATACCAGAAGTGTCTTGGTGGCTAGTCACATCCGTAGCACCATTCAGGGCTTTTGGGGGACTGTCTGCATGTTGATCGGTGGCCTCTTTGACAGACTTCACAGCAGCACTGGAAGCAGGGCTTGGGATTGGGCTCGCAGTAGCTGGTGCGGTTGTATCCTTGTGAGTCTGGGCAGTTGCGGCGCCATTCGTGAGCTTCGATTCGGGTGACTGGGCGGCAACGGGCTTCTCTGTAGGGCTGGAGGAGGCAGCAGAGACCACAGGCAGGGAGGCAGCACTGGCACGCGCAGCAGCGGTGGCAGCCTGGCGCTTCACATGGGGCAGAGGGATAGCAGGGACGACAGGCTTGGAGGAGTGAGCAAGCTTGCTCCCTCCAGGTCGGCGAGTCTTCAAGGTGCCGTTGAGGGGCGCCATCTCATCTGGCGAGGTCGTTGACGGTTCGGCGGGGAAGGATATCGACGAACAGGGAGGGGGGCAGGCGATTCGAAAGCCAGCCCGCGCCAGACCTGGATGAAGGATTCGAGGGAGGGAGGGAGACTTTAGGGATCTCGAGAAAGAGGCATGGGGGACAGTCGTCGTCGCGTAGACCGCCCTGGTACTGGATCTGGGCTCGAAGGTGGAGGCCGTGGATCGGACAAGGCGAGCTGGTGATGCAGTGGAAATGAGGGTCCGAGTTAAAGCTGCTTTGTGCGGAGAGCGGAAGCTCAACCAGGAGCGGGACAAGATTCGAGGGAGGAAGGTGAAGGGAAGGAGAGTCAAGCAGAAGATGAGAGGATGAAGTCCAAGGAGAGGACAGGTACAAGAGGAGAAGATGCCAAGGGATGGGCAAGAAAATGAGAACAAGTTGCCTTCACCAACAAGGGGTGATGATGATGTCGGGGTTGGAGGTCTGGTCCTTCCAACGGCTTCCAGCGCTGGAGAACAAGTCGCAAGGTGACAAAAAATTGGGGCTTTCGTCACAATTTTTCTTGAAACCCCCCCCGCGTAAATGGCCTCCGCTAAGCTCTATAAGTTAGTGTGCCGCAACACTGAGTCTAGCGCCAAACGAGGAAACAAACTTCATCAATCTGCCGGTTGAATTTCGGCTTCCGGCATCCATGGATGGATGTTTGTTTGTGTTTGAAGACTAGCATGATCGTTTTCTCTTTGTTCTGGTTGAGTTGAGCACGGATACCGAGCTTCTTTGTTTGTGTCTCTACATTTCTAGTACACTGTAAACACGTCAGGCTCGCGGCTATTTGCATTGTTCTGACTCCTCACCGTAAAGGGGGCGAGAAGTCAATACCTATAGTGGAATCAGACAACTCAACATGGCTCACCCAACAATCACACATGAACTTCATTCACTCACACAACCATCACTCACATAATCACCCAAGGTCCAAGTCTATTAGTTGCTTCTACCTGATTACATCTACATGTCCAGGTGCCTCAATCGTCATTGCCAGACTCCTTCGGATTTGAACAAATCATTCTCAACGAGTGTCCCAATAACGCCATCCGCAAGACGCGAGTCCTTTGATATCTGGCTTGAAAAACCGCCTTGCGCCCGCCAACCCGCCAGCAATCAAACTAAAATTAATGAGTTGGGTTCAAACGCGGGGAACCCAGTGCAACAATCACTCTGGTTACACCGCTATTACGCATCGCCCCGAACAAGTCGGGCGATGAGGACGTAGATGAAGATGGCCGCTCCCGCTACGACGAGCTTGTTCCGGTATATCCATCCCGTCCCGGCATCTCGTTGCTGGTTGACCACATCCACGACAGCTTGGGCCTGGTGTCCGCTAGTACCAGAGATGCCCAGCTGAGGTCGGCATGATCCATTGTTGTCGGCATCTAATCGGTTACCCGTAAGAGGGTCGACCTTGTTCTTCTTCATCCACTCAAAGTTCTCGGTATCCACCTCGGGCCACTCAGCTCGGAACTTGGCACCACCATCGCCGGCCTTGACGTTGCCCTTGTTGGCGGGATTGCTCTTAGCGTTAGAGCCGTTGCCTGTAGAGTTCCACCAACGTGATCGCGCTGCGAGATATCGTCGTTCGGCTGCTGTGCTGGAGACAGAACCAGTAGTCATCTCCTCGCTCGTCATGAAAGACAGCAATCCGATTAGAATAGTCGAAACCTCCCATGCGGGGTTAAAAGATTTGGGGTGAAAGTCGGAGATGGACAAGCATAGTCGCGTGGATGGTTGGAATCGGCCAGAAGGAGTGTGCATTCGAATAGCGGGCGGCGCAAACGGATAGTTCGGAGGGAACATCAGAGTTCCCCAGTATTGACCCCCATGATAGGGTGTATCCTCAGGGCCAGTGATGATGTAGTGCCATCTAAACAGACAAGTTAGCAAGTGGTTTGATATGAATCGGCGGTGACGACGTACTCAAGGATGTTCGACTCTGAAGGGTGAGCAGTGATGTAAGGCGGTGGGTTCTCGGAAATGGCTTTGTATTCGCGTGTCAACTGTAGAAAAGTCAGCAAGTCCCATTTATCTAAAAATGACGGTCAAGACATACACGCTTGTTTGCAGCCTTACTAGCCATGGCGGCGAGAGAGACAATGTCGGACTAGAGATTAAGAAATGAACAGATTGCAGGTCGCGTGAGAGATAAGACAGAGCAGGAAAGATTATCGAAAGTAGAAAGGAAAAGAAGAGCGACTCCTACGGCTCTTAAGGAGTGAAAAGAGAGATCCTTTGTAGCAGATGCTCTCGCTAAACGATCTACACTGTTCGCTGGCGGGTTTTGGGGGATGAATGACTTGAGATGAACAAAGAGGGAATGCACAGGGAGGGCGGCCGATGACCAAACACCCCCGGATGGGCGCTAGGCTGGAAATGTGGCTGCGGATCACATGCTATGACGGTGTTTAGTGCGCCACAGAATGAACGCCACAGTTAGGTACCCAGGTACCCAAAGTTTCATGCGGGCGAACCTGAGGAGCTCCAGCCCACTCAGGTCCTGTACGGTGAAGTGTACGTACCCACGCCCTAGCCGGTCCGTACCGAGACGAGCTGGGGTCCAGCGTCGTCCGACAATTTGGAAACGACATCGTGACGGCTATCACAAGCAGCAACTAGAGTCGTTGAGCCAGCGACAATGGCTACAATCCCTAGCTCAAGCGGGGGTCTCGTGAGTCTATCATGGCATTGGAGTTGAGAGGAGTGTATTGCTAACCTGGCTGCAGTCCGGGGACCCCTTGACCAAGCTCCATGCGGATACTGGCTCATTGCTTCACGAAGCTGAGTCGAAGCCCGAGTTTCAACGGGAACAGGAGGAAGCCAAGCAGCGACGCATGGCCCAACTGGTATGGGATATTTAGAGGTGCATTGCTATTCTATTGCTGACCCATTCAGGTCGCTGACCAAAATTTGGCTCCCATGACCGTTAACGAGATCCGTGTGCATGGCGCCGTCAACACACGCACCGATTTTCTCGACCCTCTCTTCCAACCCCTCGTCCGAGACGACCAAAATGCTACTTCTACAGTTGGAGAGGTTATAAATAAGCTTCGAATTGCAAGCAACAAGCTCGACGCACTACGTGGGTTCCCTCTGTGGCCACCCGCTGCAACACCAAACTAACAGCAAGCCAGAAATCTTTCAGCCTCAGCCCGAACTGTTCCTTACTTCTGCCCAACAGACCGATCCCTCTACCTCGCCTACCGACGTTAACGTCGATATCCGAGTCAAGGAGCTCTCTCGGTTCAAGCTTCAGACCGGCACAGATGTTGGAAATGGCGAGGGTTCCGCGTACGGTTCTTTGCTATGGCGCAACATGTTCGGCGGCGCCGAGATGTTGACTCTCAACGCAAAGGCTGGCACACGCACTCGGTCCGCATACAGTGCCAACCTTAGCATGCCCGTCGCCAGTAACCCCGATTTGAGGATATCAGTCGAGGGCGTTGCTTCGGCAGCCGAGAAGCCTTGGGCCTCACATGAGGAGGTGCTCAAGGGCGGAACCGTAAGGTTCTCGTGGCTTAACGCTGAGCGAGATACTCAGTCTGTCGAGTATTCTCATGCGTGGAGGCAGATAACTGGCTTGGGCGAAGGTGCCAGCCCGACTATCCGCGCCGACGCTGGTGACTCTATCAAGGCCTCTATTAAGCACAGCTTCTACCGAGAAAGACGCGACAACCCTCAGCTTCCCCAGGACGGCTACATGGTCCGAACTGGACTTGAGGTCGCAGGTTTCGGACCTCTTGTTGGTGACGTCGCTTTCTCCAAGGGTGAGGTCGAGGTTGGCGGTGCCATCCCTGTTCCTCTGCCAGGTATTCAAGACCGCACTGGCATTTCAATCGGTGGTGGGCTCAGGCTAGGTCTGCTCTGCCCTCTTCCACTTGGTTATGATTTTGGAGGCAAGCTTGGTCTCAGCCGCATCAACGACCGCTTCCAGCTTGGCGGTCCAACAGACGTGCGAGGATTCAAGCTCGGTGGTCTTGGACCTCGTGATGGTGCTGACTCTGTCGGTGGTGATGTCTTTGCCGCTGGCAGCGTCAATATGCTCCTCCCCGTGCCATACAAGGGTCCCGACTCTGGCCTGCGCTTCCAACTCTTCGCCAATGGTGGTCGTCTCGTTGCTCTCAAGAACCCTAGCAAGTCTTCCAGCGGAGCTGCCACCCAGGCGCTTCGGCCATCCGCCGTACGAGATGGCATGCTCAATGCCGTCGGTGAGCTCTTCAACGGAGTACCAAGTCTCGCGGCCGGCGTGGGTCTTGTGTACGCCCATCCTGTTGCGCGATTCGAGCTGAACTTTAGCCTGCCGCTGGCGCTGAGGAGGGGCGAGGTATCAACAAAGGGACTACAGGTCGGTGTGGGAATCAACTTTTTGTAAAATATAGATATCCCCGTGAGAGCTGAATTTCGTGAGATAGCGCACAGCCGTTCAATTCAATCCCATCTAAGATGTGATTCTGCAGTGTTGTCTAGCCATTGACGTAGTTACCACATGGGTTGAAGCCACGGTTCCACAAAATGTGAGGGCTTGCCGCTTGACATGCATGATAATGTATGATTATGCTCATGTACCGTTGAAGGCGTGGTGTTGTATTACTTCTGCAGCAGCTGGTAGACGTCGTCGGGAGCGTAGCTGCTTGCGTGATCGAAAGTAATTCGAGACCAGGAAGTCCTCCCAGCATTATGATTCTGCAGTATTATCTAGCCATTGATATAGTTACTATATGGGTTAAAGCCGCGGTTCCATAAAATATAAGGGCTTACCGCTTGATATATATGATAATATATGATTATGCTTATATACCGTTAAAGGCGTGGTGTGGTATTATATTACTTCCGTAGTAGCTAGTAGACGTCGTCGGGAGCGTAGCTACTTGCGTGATCGAAAGTAATTCGAGACTAGGAAGTCCTCCTAGCATTGTGCTTCATTTACTGATTGTTTCTCGCCGCCTTCTAAGTCTGGTTTGCTCAGATTTCCTGTTTTTAGTCGATACTCTGTAAATCATCTATTGACCGTCAAATTCAATATGCTGCTGGATGTGATCAAGAATCGCATCACCCACACATAACCTACAAGCTACCATCCAGCAGACGACGAGCAACACAAAACACGAACAATCCGGGACACTCGATTATTCCGTTTATTTATTTTATAGGTATGATCTCTAAATTCTGCATACACATTGTTCCTAATCCGGCATTGCAGGGTATTGGGTTGACCACTGCAAACTACCCTACATCTTCGCGAGATCTGGCCGTCATGCTTGGCAATTACCCGAGTACCTCTACGAATGGACCGGGGGAAGAGCACACTATTAGACAGCGATTAACTAGGTAGGAATAATTATGGCTTCGCTAGTTCTGAAAGATGTGTGCCAGTGAGTCTTTGCATCCAGTCACTCATCGCGCGCGCGACCTGAAGTGGTTGCTCAACGGACAGGAACATCCAAGTAATCATAGCACGTCACGCAGGTTTCCATTGGTTGTCAACTCAGAACAACCAATTAAACTTGCCCAGATACAAACAACATATGACATTCATGGATAGTTAGGTTGGTAGTTGTGCTGGGCGACTCCAGACATGATGCACAATTCCGTGTCTCTTAAGCTGGCTTGTCATGAACTGCAACGCATCAGTTAACTGCCCCAGATGAAAATGTTCCGACTGGTTATGCCATTCCCCTAAGCAAACACGCAATAAACAATCGTCTGCTCACTCTGGGTACTTGCAGCAGACGTTATCTCAACTCCGTCGGACTCGGTCCAAGCATCATCCGTATTCCGTACTGTGGACCCCTGGACCCGGACAAATGCCGGATACTTTGATCGGAAGGTCCATCCGCCCGGACTAATTGAAGGCCGGTGGTTAACAACCGTTGGTCACCGGAAACAACAGGCAGCTGAAGAGCAAGGTGAGAGAGAGTCTTTTCACGACCAACCAACCTTGGGTGGTAGGATCGGCAGGCTTGCATTCGGAAGCAGTCAGCCCGACTTGGCGCAACCTCCACAAGGGCAGCAAACAGAATGGGAGAATTTTGCTCGGCAGGTTGGCTTATGATCCCCTGAGCTCCACGTGTTCCAACTGGTGTTCTGGCGAGTGATTGACGACGAGGCGTTTGGCGGACTTGCGGAGCGGACTTTGCTACCGCCTGGCTGTCGTGTGTGTCTGGCATTTTCTTTGCGTAGATCAACCACTGGGAGCTTATTCCCTGTTGGTGTGCGCTCTCTGCCTTGTGGAGAATTGAAAGGGGCCTGGGGCCGTTTGCTTGGGGGTAGTGGAGACTTTTGCATCAAGCAGTGAGATTGAGGGTTTCTTTCATTTCACTTCTCGAGATCGCTTTCGGTTTCGGGGCTTGGCGATACGCGGCAATGAGAACGTCACGGCATGGGAGACAACCTTGCTAGCTTTGTCGATTGTCGACCCTTTTAATCCAGGTGCCTACAGACAAAAAGGCGTTGCCTGGCATTGTGACTTTTACGTTCTGTTCAACACGAAGCCGGTAGAGTTTCGCGACTCTCTTGGCTGGGTGAAAGAGAATGGACGGGCCAGGCGTGGCACCTTGCTGGTTGTACCATGCCCAGCCCATGCCATGATCGGATCTCGATTACCCCGATTATGATGGCGTGCCATGATGTTGTCGGGCAGATGGACCAGTGTGATTCTTGCACATTTCAGTTGGGGAGGGGCAGATTGATATTGTCACTATTTATGATGCACGCGAGCCGTGATTTCACTCAGGCCGTGAGTTGTACCCGGATAGACGGGTGCTTCAACATGTCATGATGCCCTCACGCATCATAAAAGACAACACACGTCGGGTACAGTACCTACAAACAGAGACAGACACATTTTTAGAGTGTCCCCATCGACAAACATCCCTCCCTCCCCCGGGCGCTGACTAGCGGGACGGGTTGACAGGCTTCGGGGTCCCATGGCGGGTTGTCGGGCTGTTCGAAGACCCCGATGAGCTAGCAGGGGGGTGTGTGCATCGAAGTGAAAAAAGGACCTATGATTGGTTCTTGGCCTTGATCTCTTCATGTCAATCAATCAATCATCCTCACTGCAATGAAGAAGGGAATCCTTTGGTGCTGACAACCGAATCCTTTTTAAAAAGTGATGAGTTGTCATTGGGTTGGTCGCAGCAAGGATTGAAAAGTCCGAGACCACCCCCTCTTCCTTTTTGGAAGATTTCGAAACCAACCGAGAAGAGGAGGAAAGAAGTCTAATGCAACATTTGAAGTGGATGTGCCACACACCTTTGCCCTACGCGCAGCGCATCAGCAGCCAAGCAAAGCATCCATCTTCCAGCCGGTCGGATTCGGTACGATGCCTAGCTTCTGATTGGCGGACGGGACGGGTTCTTTCAAGGCCCCGACGACGAGTGAATACGCGGTTTCGTGTTGGTAGCAGGACAAGCTTTTTTTTTTTTTCTCTCTTGCTTCTGTTTCAAGATTTACATGACGGGAGGCGAGAATTAAGAAAGAAAAGGGAGCTGAACGTGACTCAGGTTACGTGCCGTGTTACGGGAGTGACCGGGTCATGACAATTTCCATGTTTAAAAAGTATGCTCTTTTGAGGTTATTTAAAGAGTTGGTTGCTAAGGCGCACGGAGAGGCCGTGGGCGTTGATACATCGGCTACCACTCATAATGACTCATTTATTAAAGCTGATCTTTTTTGTAACGACCACGACGAATCGGGAGAATGATAGTTTCGTCTTCGCTTGTTTAGCCTTGATCATGACTTTGATACAATATATACACCTTCATAGGTAAGCCGGGCCGTTGGTCACATCTCATATAGAGATCAATTAGCCTTAGCGATCTGACGGTTCTTGATGCTGATGTGAGCCACCACCATCGCTTACAAGAACTACCAACGTCACAATTAACATCTCCTTTGACGACAACTTCGCCAACAAAACAATAACGGAACAAAAAAAACATGTACTGCCTCCCCACGTTACATACGTTGCCCGTCGTTCCAGGGGTGTCATTCCTCTGCGGAGTTCCGGCGGGTTGAGAGTGGAGTCCCCAATTCCCTGGAATCCAGGGATCTTGTCGCTTAGAGGCTGCATCGTCGGACTCTTGTGCTTGCCCGTTATCCGCTTAGACTTTTTTTCTTCTGGTGTAAACACCTCAGCAGCTCACTCCACACCAAGGGGGGAAAGTCCTCCAGCTTCCCCCTGGACTGGATGCAAATCGTCGTCATCATGGTCCCCTGCTCGTCGGGTCGGGAAGTTGATAGATTGCGAAAAATGCCTCCAGGTGTGAATTGGTGCTGATATCTCACGGAGACTTCTGTGTAAACTCCGTCAAGACACTCGACCGAATTGCGGAGGAGGATGCGGGATTGTCAATAGCCAAGCACGGGAGATTGCGGAGTTTGAGATGGAGGAGGATGTAGAGATCACGACATGTGACGCCTAAGATGGGATGAGAGAGAAATCACGATAATACAAGTTGACGGTCTTGCCTACCTCTACTATTCCCAAGATGAACTATGTGTCCGAACACGATCGCCTTCGAATCGTTTGAATCTCTCCGGAGGCGACAGTAAATCGGAGTCTATTGTTACACACCCCTCCCCAGGTCGGCCGCCCCTTAACACACACACCGAGACTTAGAGGAGGCCAGAGGCAGACGCTGCAGCCGCACCCGCCTTTCCGCCTGAATTTACGCTAGAATCCCGGCCGAGCGACCCACTAGAGCATCGTTTATTCTTCGCTTTCAGTGCTAGCGCGAGGCTTCTAGTGTCGAGGCCGGCCCCACGCGAGTTTATCGGGCTTCATTTGCTGCTGCTGGCTGCGAGCTGTTGCAAACCGACTCATATTTTATCATCAGGCGTCCTCCCTCTTTTCTTCTCTTTTCCTTTTTTGCACGCCTCTTCCCCTTCCCGTGGGACTGTCACATCTTCTCTCATCGTCATCACCATTTCTTCTTAATCGATCCTTTCTTATTACTTTAATACCTTTTCCCCCAATCTTGCGCTTGTTTAAGTCCTTCCCCAGTCTGGGCTGACATCCAATTCATCAAAAAAACAAGCTTCTGATACACACCACTTCGAATCCCCTTTCGCATTGTATTACTGGCTACCGAAACCTCCCTTGGAAACTTACTGGGGCTTCACTCACCCTCCCCCGAAGACTCAATTGCGAGATCCTTCAGTAGATTCGGCCGCCCCCGTCGCCCATCATGTCGGCCGTCTACGGGATCAACGCCAACAACGACGCCACGGCCGCTAGGCAGGGCGTCCCCGAGGCAGCCCACCCTGCGCATGCCGCCGATGAGAAGCCCAAGGCGGCGTCCGTTACAGATGCCGGCACCGAAGATTTGATCAACGAGAAGCCCTCGTCGTCTCCCGCCGAGACACTGGGAAAGGACGACGATGACGATTCAGAGATGGAGCGACGAACCTCCATTGTGCAAGCTCTGGCGCGATCTTATTCACACGCCTCTGCCGCTCAGTTCCCTGGCCAGAGCCCCTTCCAGGCCGGCGAGAACTCACCTCTCAACCCCAACTCTGAGAACTTTAGTGCTCGCGAATGGGCCAAGTCCATTGTTGAGCTCGTGAACCAGGACGGTCATGCTTTCCGACATGCTGGTGTCTGCTTCCAGAACCTCAATGTTTATGGTTTCGGCGAGGCCAGCGACTACCAGGGTGATGTCGCCAACGTCTGGCTCTCTGCTGGCAGTCTCGTTTCGCGATTGACTGGCAGCGGCCGTCAGCGCATTGATATCCTGCGTGGTTTCGATGGTGTTGTGCGCAATGGTGAGATGCTGGTTGTGCTTGGTCCTCCTGGTGCTGGTTGTTCCACCACCCTCAAGACCATTGCTGGTGAACTCAACGGTATCTACGTCGATGATGGTTCCTACTTCAACTATCAGGGTGAGTCAAGTTCCATATCTGAGACGGGAGAATCATATAGGTTTCACGGGACTCGATCTTCTGTTGCGCGTCTGTTGTTGAGCAACGTGGGTCGTGCCCGTGTGAAACCGACGATCACTCGTTTGCGACCACTGTCAACAGCGGCTAACATTTCTGCTCATAGGTATGACCGCCAAGGAGATGCACTCTCACCACCGTGGTGAGGCCATCTACACCGCCGAAGTCGATGTCCACTTCCCTCAGCTGTCTGTTGGCGATACCCTCACTTTCGCCGCCCGAGCTCGTCAACCCCGTCAGCTTCCCCAGGGTCTGAACCGAAACGACTTTGCCGATCATCTGCGAGATGTTGTCATGGCCATGTTTGGCATTTCTCACACCGTCAACACCCGCGTCGGTAACGAGTACATCCGTGGTGTCTCGGGTGGTGAGCGCAAGCGTGTCACCATTTCTGAGGCCGCCTTGTCCGGCGCTCCTCTGCAGTGCTGGGATAACTCAACTCGAGGTCTGGATTCGGCCAACGCCATTGAGTTTTGCAAGACCCTCCGTCTTCAGACCGAGCTCTTTGGCAGCACCGCCGTCGTGTCCATCTACCAGTCTCCCCAGAGCGCCTATGATCTCTTCGATAAGGCCACCGTCTTGTATGAGGGTCGCCAGATCTTCTTTGGCCGTGCCGATGCTGCGAAGCAGTACTTTGTGAACCTGGGTTTCGAGTGCCCTGCTCGTCAGACCACCCCCGATTTCCTCACCTCCATGACAGCTCCTCTGGAACGTATCGTGCGACCTGGATTCGAGGGCAAGGTGCCTCGCACACCTGATGAGTTTGCTACCGCCTGGAAGAACAGCGCCGAGTACCGTGCTCTCCAGGCTGAGATTGAGGAGTACAAGGTGGCTCACCCCATCAACGGCCCCGACGCTGAGGCTTTCCGTGCCTCCAAGCAAGCCCAGCAGGCCAAGGGTCAACGACTCAAGTCTCCTTTCACTCTCTCCTTCAAGCAGCAGATTGAGCTTTGTCTGTGGCGTGGTTGGAAGCGACTTATTGGTGACCCTGGCTTGACTGTCGGTGCCTTGATTGGTAACTTTGCCATGTCTCTCATTATCGGATCCGTCTTTTACAACCTCGACGAGAACTCTAGTAGTTTCTTCCGTCGTGGTGCCCTTCTGTTCTTTGCTTGTTTGATGAATGCCTTTGCTAGTGCTCTCGAGGTGAGTTATTACTTACGGTGGCATTGGTGGCGCAATACTGACAGTCCCAGATTTTGACCTTGTACGCACAACGCCCAATTGTCGAAAAGCACAGCCGTTACGCTCTTTATCATCCTTCCGCTGAGGCTGTTTCCTCCATGCTTTGCGATTTGCCATACAAGATTGCCAACACCATCGTCTTCAACTTGTCACTCTACTTCCTGACAAACCTGAAGCGTGAGCCGGGAGCGTTCTTCTTCTTCCTGCTCATCTCGTTCGCTACTGTTTTGGTCATGTCCATGATCTTCCGTACCATCGCCTCGGCTTCCCGTACCCTGTTCCAGGCTCTCGTCCCCGCTGCTATTTTGATTCTGGATCTCGTCATCTTTACCGGTTTCGTCATTCCCAAGCGTTATATGCTCGGTTGGTGCAAGTGGCTTTACTGGATCGACCCTATTGCCTATGCTTTCGAGGCCCTGGTCGTCAACGAGTTCCACAATCGCGACTACACTTGCGACCAGTTTATCCCCCGAAACGACGTTCAAGGCTACGAGGATGTTCCCTCCGCCAACCGTGTTTGTAGCGCTGTCGGTGCTATTGAAGGCCAGTCTGCTGTGAACGGTGACCGTTACGCCGAGCTCAACTTTGATTACAAGTGGGAGAACCGCTGGCGCAACTTTGGTATCGTCATCGCCTGGACTGTCCTGTTCCTTATTACCTACATGGTTTCTGCCGAACTCGTCTCTGAGAAGAAGTCCAAGGGTGAAGTCCTGGTCTACCGTCGCGGTCACAAGCCCGCTGCTATTGCCAACGCCGAGAAGAAGCACAGCGATCCCGAGGCCGCCATGGCCCACATTGGTCCCATTGTTACTGCCGAGCGAACTCGCAGCCGAACCGCAAAGGATGGTGGTATTCTCCAGGAGCAGACTTCCGTCTTCCAGTGGCACGATGTCTGCTATGATGTCAAGATCAAGACCGAGACCCGCCGCATTTTGGATCACGTTGATGGTTGGGTCAAGCCTGGTACTCTTACTGCTCTTATGGGTGTCTCTGGCGCCGGAAAGACGACTCTTCTGGATTGTTTGGCCGACCGTACTTCTATGGGTGTTATCACGGGTGAGATGTTGGTTGACGGATCCCCTCGTGACATGTCCTTCCAACGCAAGACCGGTTATGTTCAGCAGCAGGATCTTCACCTTCAGACTTCGACCGTCCGAGAGGCTCTCAACTTCAGTGCCCTTCTGCGCCAGCCTGCCCACGTTCCCCGCGAGGAGAAGCTCGAGTACGTCGAACAGGTTATCAAGTTGCTCGATATGGAGGAATACGCCGATGCCGTTGTTGGTGTCCCTGGTGAGGGTCTCAACGTCGAACAGCGAAAGCGCCTGACTATCGGTGTCGAACTTGCCGCCAAGCCCCCCTTGTTGCTCTTCGTCGACGAGCCCACCTCTGGTCTTGATTCGCAAACGTCTTGGGCTATTCTCGACCTTCTTGAGAAGCTGACCAAGGCCGGCCAGGCCGTCCTTTGCACTATCCACCAGCCTTCTGCCATGTTGTTCCAGCGCTTCGACCGACTCCTCTTCCTGGCCAAGGGCGGCAAGACTGTCTACTTTGGTGACATTGGCGAGAACTCTCATGTCATGACTAGCTACTTTGAGCGCAACGGTGGACACGCCTGCCCTCCCGAGGCCAACCCCGCTGAATGGATGTTGGAAGTTATTGGTGCCGCCCCCGGATCCCACACTGAAGTCGATTGGTTCAAGACATGGCGCGAGAGTCCCGAATATCAAGACGTCCAGAACGAGCTCGAGAGGATCAAGCAGGAGAAGCAGGGTGCTTCCGACATCGACGAGGACCCTGCCAGCTACCGCGAGTTCGCTGCTCCCTTCATGGTTCAACTCAAGGAGGTCCTTTACCGTGTTTTCCAACAGTACTGGCGCACCCCCGTCTACATCTACTCCAAGGCCGCTCTTTGCACGCTCGTCGCCCTCTTCATCGGTTTCGTTTTCTTCAAAGCCCCCAACAGTATCCAGGGTCTCCAGAACCAGATGTTTGCCATTTTCAACTTGCTCACCATCTTCGGTCAACTTGTTCAGCAGTCGATGCCCCAGTTCGTTATCCAGCGCTCCCTCTACGAAGTCCGTGAGAGGCCCTCCAAGGTCTACTCTTGGAAGGTTTTCATGGTCTCGCAGCTTATTGTCGAACTTCCTTGGAATGCGTTGATGGCCGTCATCATGTTCTTCTGCTGGTACTACCCTGTCGGTCTCTACAACAACGCCTCGGCTGCCGACCAGCTGACGGAGCGTGGTGGACTGATGTTCTTGTTCCTGTTCATGTTCCTCATCTTCACTTGCACCTTCTCCACCTTTATCATTGCTGGATTCGAGACGGCCGAAGCTGGTGCCAACGTTGCTAACCTGATGTTCATGCTTTGCCTGATCTTCTGTGGTGTCCTTGCCCCCAAGGACTCTATGCCTGGCTTCTGGAAGTTCATGTACTACGTGTCGCCATTCACATATCTAGTCGGAGGCATGTTATCCACAGCCGTCGCCAACGCCGATGTCGTCTGCGCCAGCAACGAGTGGGTCGAGTTCACTCCCCCCAACGGCACCACCTGCATCAAGTTCATGGGGAGCTACATCGACCAGGTCGGCGGCCAGCTCATGGACGACCAGGCCACCGACAAGTGCAGCTTCTGCACCATCGCCTCTACCAACGTCTACCTCAGCGCCGTCAACATCGACTACGCTGACCGCTGGCGCAACTTTGGCCTCCTTTGGGTCTACGTCTTCTTCAACATGGGCGCTGCTCTGTTTGTCTACTGGCTTGCTCGCATGCCCAAGAAGACTTTCAAGAAGAAGGAGAAGAAGGCGTAAATATTGTCCGGGAATGAAGAAGAAAAGTAAATGAGATGTGGAATTGTTTTTGTTTGATGTAACCGAGGCTCTGATATGAGAGAGTTCCTCTGGACATAGACGGCAAAGGAGAGACTTTGCCCATGTACACACGATTTTTTGTTCACTAGACACACACACTGTAATACCTTCATGATACAGACAGACAGACAGACAAGAGGGAGAGAAGAATACCCAGACCCCACTATTCAATGAATCATTTTCTTTCAATCAATTGCAGAGATATTTGTGCTGGTATTGTTATGTGCGTGCATCAATCATGAGATGCACATTGGCCTTTGGCAATGCAAAGACTAGTATATATATGTACAAAGGAAATCTGTTGTTCTGATACCTTGCTATCAATATCCCATGCGATAAAAGTTACACTTGCCCCTATTCGCTGACAGTTCAACTCTCGGAAAGGCCCTAACCCTTCAATACCGCCGTAATTCCTCTGGAGGAGTCAGACTCACGAGCCATTGCCCAACTCTGTTGAAGGCAGTAGACACAGACAGAAAAATCCCCATGCTCATTCCAAGCGTCGCGAGCACGATACAACAGTCTTCGCACAAAGTGCAGTTGCATTCATCCCGTTCCTCTCGTCGACACACTAGAGAATCTTCGTTGCGTAGGGTTCTAGTGACTGGTCCTTGGGGGGGATGGTCTAGGTTCACTTGACCGCAACACGCCGCTCGCCTCTTCTGTCTCCTCTTCCTCCTCTGCCTCACCATGACTTCGTGCAAAGAGTCGGTAGAGAGGCTAGAAGCCGAGTAGATGGGACTCTGCGGATCCGTGAATGGTATCGTGCCTAGTACCGATTCAGCTCCAGTCGAGGTCATGGCCGGAAGGGCCTTGAAAGGGGAGACCCTCATCGGGGAGATTTGAGCTGGAGGAAGCTGGGCCTCGGGGACCTGAGAAAGGGGAGCCGCAGCTGGGGAAGTCTTAACCAATGGGTCCCCTGTTGGGATGATTCGAGGTGATAGCGCAGCTTTACCACGACGAGCATAGACTCGCCTTCCATTCTTCACAAAGTAGCGCTTTCTCGGAAGAACAGACAAGTCGAGCTTCTCCGGACAGCGAGGTCGACTACCCCTGCCGAATCGAGGAGAACGCCAGTCGGGATCATCACGCCGAAAGGGCAGAGGCTGAGTGTATACTGACTTGGGTGCTAGTAAAGAGTCCATGGGGACTGCACTCGGGCCCTTCTTGCGCTTCTCAGACTTGGCTGGGATTGGTGGTGGAATAGCGGTTACTGGTGAGCTCTTGGCCGGCTTACAAGTATATTGGTCATCGTCCTTGTAGGAGAGATGAGTGTCAATTCGCAATTTGAGGGCAGCGAGCTTGGCCTTTCTTATTGAGCCGGGACTTACCATCGGTTCCTGGGGGTCGTGATTTGGCTGAGGCAGGCTGGATGCCATGATGTAGTTGAGGGGCTGAGTTTCCAGAATGATAGTGATGTTAAGGTGCCTGAGGTCTGAGAATAGTAGCAAGAAATCTTGTGCTCGTGTATGACTGGCGCTGTAAGTTTATAAAAGGGAATTGGGACAAGAGAAGCTCTTGTCCCGTTGAGCCGCAGCGTCAACTTTTAAGTAAAGTGAGAAGAAGTGAATCTGAATCAAGTTCTTTGAACAATGCCGTTACAGGCAAAGAGATGGTCCTATAAAGAGAGCCTGTTCTCTTTGAAGAGAAAGTTAGTCAAGAACATGGGACATATGATACAACAACATTCAGTTTGCTTGAGAACATAGGAAAAGATGCACATGTGAAGATACTTAATGTACCATCTGACTGCGAGCATTGTAAAGTGACGTATGTAGAGACACACGTGGAACACTCCTGAAGAAGGTGATTGTAAAAATTGCAGTGAGGCTTTGTTCATGGTGCATATGCTTTGTTCCAATATGGCCCTGCCTGTCCTGAAGATTCCTTGAATGAACATTAAAATTCATCAATTGAACTAGATAGTTCTCTCAAACAGAGTTACAGTGAAATTCTCCTCTCAAACATCACCATATAACTAGACTCGGTAGTCTCTTGCACCCTGTTATCATGAGTGAGAAATCTCAATCCCAAGCATCCGACACTCGTGCTCTCGACTCAGGAACAACCACTCGCAAAGAACGCAAATCTCGATTTATTGAGCACTTTGATATTTCCTGGAACGGAATATCAAGATTACCACAATCCCTCAAAATGACGACTAATGTCACCCCTGACGAGTCTGCATTGCATGCTAACATGGCCAAGGTGAGTATTGTAGCCAGCGAGGGAGACCTTGTCGACATATCGAAGTTTCGCTCAACTGTTGCAGGATTCTTTAATGAAAACTACGCCTCCACAGGAGCCGAGTTCATAAAAGCCACGCGGGAAAAGACTGGAATCGAAAGAGTTCGGAGGGGTCTTGATGATCTGTGGTTGCAGATTCAGCTCTTTCACGACTTGATGATAAGGATCCAGCCTAACAACGTCACCAGCAACCCTGAGAATCTGGCTCAGGCTGTTGATCTTATCCTGGATGTTTCTCATTGGCGACTCAAGGCGGATTTGGATGCAGGGCTCGACGAGGATGGTGCTCGTGATGAGATTGTAATTCTGCATCGTCGTCTTCGACGTATGGAGTTGATGATTAGAGACACTATTAACCTCTGTGGTAAGCCACCAAAGGTTCTCGGCGGATGTATCGTCAGACTCAAGAGGCCCAAGTACAAGGAGAGACTCTGGACACGCCTCTTTGGCACTGAACCCAGTGAGCAGAACCGCAACGAGGATAGGAGCTTTCGCGTCCGCGACGTAGCCGGTCTCCTTCGTGTTGAGGATTATCTCACCTTTGTATCCACGGAGTTTGATAGACAGCTTGGTACGAAGAGAGCCGACGCACAAAGTGGAGTCATCATGGCAGCAATCGCGCACTTCGATGATGAAATAAAGTCATTCCTCGAGAAGAAGGACTGTCGAACCGGTGACGAGCTGAAGGTAGAGTGGGCAGCTATGATACTCACCCCCGGATTCCGCAAAGTGGTAGCTCGTGAGATGGCCAACATTGTCAATGATGGGCTTGCGTACCGTAAGAAGAACGGATACACGACTCATCGTGAGGACTGTGAGCTTTTCACTAAGTTGCAGAGTAGTATTGCGAGAGTCATTTCGAGTGTCTCTATGAAGGGTGATGGCGGTAGACGGAGTATCACTGGTAGTCCGTTGACGCCTGTGTTTTTGAGAAAGGATTCTGCAGCTTCTAAAGCTTCTAAAGCTTCTAAGAAGTAACACTTTTACTATACTATTGTTTTATTTGTTGATAGTAAGATAAATAACACACATGCCTATGAACACATCATTTTTTTCTAAATTTCCTTCCTAACCGATCTCATAAGTACTTGGATAATTTCATTGACGCCCGTATGATCTCGATCACGGGACAACAACAAGTAGTAGGCCAGACCCCTGAACCCATTATCGGGCAGTGCAACGAAACCTTCTAGCTGTTTAATTTGACTTGGTTCACAGAATATTTTATTCGTTCCCGAGACGCTTCTTCAAGTGCTCTTCAAACGTCGTTGCCTTCTTGACATGATTCGTCACAACCGGATCATGAATCTGCCATGAACCCTGAAGCGAAACCTTGCTCCAAGAAAGGTGAAGATGGTGGAAAAACCCTCCTCTCCCATTCTCATTCTTTGCCTTCTCCAGTGCCTTGTCCAGATCATCTGCCGTCCCGTCACAGACAAACTCGATCTGCGTCCCAGTGACACTTTCATAAGTTTTGGCGAGCTCTACCGGCGAGTTTACCCCTGAGTAAAACTTGAAGAAGCCCTCTTTTCCGGCTTTCACACCCTCATCCGTCAGCAATATCTCAACCGTCCACGCTGCCGCGTCGTCCATGGCAGTCCAAGGTAACTTCTGCTCATGCAAGTCTCCCCAGTAGTGATACTCGAGAGATGTGCCATTATTTTGCAGTGGACCCATTTCCGGGACGAGGGTGTATTCTGCAAATGTGCCGTTTATAAAAAAGACTGGGCGTATAGTGCTCGTCATTGTTGCCTGA
Source organism: Fusarium ambrosium (assembly GCA_003947045.1). Lineage (NCBI taxonomy): Eukaryota > Fungi > Ascomycota > Sordariomycetes > Hypocreales > Nectriaceae > Fusarium > Fusarium ambrosium. Next base: position 72,360 of record NIZV01000024.1, read on the forward strand.
TCAGCGAATGCGATGAGGCTATTGTACATCTTGAAGTCCCCATAAGATATGTTTGTCCAGTCGTTGTTCCATGTTGGAGCCACAAATATGTTGACCCCTTTTCGCTCTGCGGCTCGGAGGAGAAGGAGGCTGCCGTCAAGGTAGAGTGTCGGATCGGTTGAGTAGGCACATATGACTGCGTCTACACCCGTGAGGCCTTCTTCGATGGCGCGAATGTCGTAGTGATTTTCGGATTGAACGAATGATTCGAGCTTTTGAAGGAGACTTGAAGGGAGCTTTGAAGGAGTGCGTCCTAAGCCTCTGACTTGTAGGCCTCGAGCGATGGCGGCGTTGGCTAGCCGTTGCCCCAGGTCACCAGTGACACCTACAATTAGAACTAGCATGGTGGTGGTAGTTCTTCGATATATTGAGAGTGAAATGCTTGAACAAGAGAGTTCTTGGCAGGTAGTGAAAGCCACTTGTTTGCTTGAAACCGAGTCTCTAGATATACTCTGATTGCACTACTCAATGACTTTGAGATTGCTAAGCCCCTGACTTGGCAGACATTATTATAAATCAAGCCCCGAGAACGGACGTTCCAGACCTGTTTCAATGGGAATATTAACGTTAGTTTGAGAAAAAGGGCTTGCAGGAGTCGGATGTGAGATTGACGTTATAACCAAGTGAGTACTATGTAGTTCTCGACCACCAGATGCCCCATTTAACGTTACAGCTCTGGGTTAGAGCCTTTCTGACCCCTGGTCTGTGGAGGAAGTCAAGCAACTCCGATTGGCGCTAAATGGAAGCCAGAAGATAAAGTTTAGCAGCTAATTCTAACGCTCGACAGACCATGGGGTTCCCAACTGGGTTGATAACGTTATAACATGCGAATTACGCGGGGACGGACGAACAGATCAACCCGATGCTGGGGCAGACTAAACCTTATGTGTGGACTCCTCCATCCATGGTATTAAGTTTTTGACGTGTGATTGAGCGATCTGAGGCCTTGGGGATATTGTCTTTTCCGGTGATGGGGGACCTTTGAACCAGGGTCGTCCCTGTGGGGGTGCCTCGCAGCCAGACTCGACATGCCTGTAACGATGAGCAGCACATGCCCACATATGAAGCTGACTTGTGTTCTTCTTAAGTTTAGAATGCGACCGAGCCCTGCCAGCACGATCGATTCGGGCTGGGCCTACCTGATAATGTCGTCTTCGAGTTCCCTGAGCACACAATCATTCCACATTCATTGCCAATGGAAGACGAGCAGCGACAGAGTTGTCTCAAGTTCCCTCAAGCTAGGACACCTCAGGACCTCTCAGACACCGCGACCTAAGGCCAACAAATACCCCCATTCCCAGCTCTTTCGAAGATTCCACATTCCTAACTGTTCTCGAGCATCTTCATAATCTCCTGATTGCTCATGAACCAGTTCGCCAACAACCCCCCAGACGAGTCAACTTGGGTTCCAAGATTACTAAATAGCTGATCCTCCCCTGGTTGTAATGTAGCTGCTGCTGTTACCGGCTCCTGAATCTCGGGAGCTGCTGAACTGTAGTCCATCACATCAGCTACAAAGGTCCCTGTAGCGGGGCCAGACGAATTCCCTGCGAGATTGTGACTATTGACGCTCGTGAAAGCATCTTCCCCTGATAAACTGTCCTGCTTGAGATTGGTAAATCGGACGGCCACATTGTACAATGCCTGGAAAAGGCGGAGTTGATTCCGGGTTGGGGCATGGCGCGCAGTGTATGCTGATCCCTCGCTGGAGTCGATAAATCTCTTTAAAGCGTCAAGATCGGATGCACTTGAAGACTCGATGACGTGACAGAAGAGGATTGTGAAGGGGATGAAAGGTGATCGCAGTAGGGACCTATACCGATACGTAAGCTCTTGAGTACGTGATCTTATAAATGCTATACGTCTTACCAGCCTATGAATAGCTCAATAAAGGCAGTTCTTGAGCCGCCGCTCTCGATGAGGGCCATACACTGTTGGTGTTCTTCTAGTGCTTCCCTGCAGCTACTGATGCACTCGTCCGAGAAGGATGAGTTCGAGCATTCGGCAGGAGGGAGACTTCGATAGACTAGCGTAAGCAAAGATAAGTTGCAAATTCGGTCTGATCGCCATAGAACCCGAACAAGAAGTGGTTGGCTTGTTGCCACAAGCTGTGCTTCATGTTCTTTCTGGGCTCATGAGTTAGCGTCTGCCATAAAGAAGCATAACTATAACAAACCGCAATTTCTTCTTCAGCCTCCATGAAGCCGTGGATTTCAGAGACAAGGGCGCGTGCCCGAGCATATCTAACGTGCTCGGGTTGGAGGAAAGCCCCAGGGCTGTACACGTCGTCGTAGATCCGCCCTTGCAGAACCCCACACTCGATCCATATAGGCAACAGCCTGTTTATCAAAGAGTCTGGTCCGTGATTGCGTTGTGGCCGAGGGACAGTTATATCATTGTCTCGGAATGACGACGACCGTCCGATACGCAGAGCGATCCATCTATCTGAGCAATATATCACCCAGAACAACCGGAGCTTCCTTCGTTGTTGGATCGGAGGCTCAGGGGAGAGGGATGCCGCGCTGTGTAGACCTAGGGCATGGCAAATGTGGGATGCTGTGACGATGAAACCCCATGCGGCAGATGTTTTCATCGTCTGAAGACAATAGGTTGCCTATAGATTGTCAGCAAACGAAACGTCATGCGTCTGGTCATGTTGATCTCACAGCCATGTTGAGGGCGTATGCTGTGTTCAGGGTGCTTTTCACATGGAATCCTAGGTGAGCCAAGGCTGTCTCGAGGTTTTCTCGGCACAAGGTTGCCTGAGTTTCGAAATCAAGGATGGTCGCTTCGTCATCGGCTACACTGGCACATTCGAGGAACAGCCAGTACAAGCCAGCACTTGCAATAATGATTTCCTCCTCAGATGAGGGGCCAGGGCCACAGGCCTTGATGGCATATTCGGTGAAATGACCAAGAGATTCAAACTCGACGATCCACATGGTGTCGACATTGTTGCTCTCTGTCTTTGTAATCAGTCCTCCATCTCAATATTAGGGGCGCCCAGAATCGTGTCTACCTTGGGCCATTTTCAGGCATGCAAAGACGCTTTCGAGTGGCGGCGACGGGAATGAAGTGGGCTTTCTTCCATCTTCCAGCGGTCTGGCGTAAGGGAAGAGGACATCAACAGGGTCGTTGGTCTGTTTTTGAGCATTGGCAATGCTGTTGAGGGTTTGTATAACCGGGGCCATTTCCGTCGCGACATGGAACGAGGAACTGTTCCCAACGGCGTTCTGGAAAAAGGCAGTGGCGAAAAGGACGTGGGCGACTGGAGACGACTCTCCATTGTACTCGGTTGGAGGCACCGTAGGTGCGCTGGCTGGGCTCGTACCAAGGGTCTGAACAGAAGCTGGCCGATGTTGACAGGGTGCCAATAGCGAGGCTGTTGGGGTAGTGGTTCCTCTAGATGACGACGTAGGCGCCTCCTGTGCTGGTGATGGACATGAGGGATGTTGTTTGCTGAGATCTTCCACCATGATTTTCAGCTCATCCACAGTCCGAGCGATGTGGTCAACACTCTTCTCGCTTTGTAGAAGTGAGAAATTGATCAGTTACCAGGAAGGGAGTGCTTGCAGCTTACATGTCATTGGCAAGTGTGACTCGCTGCTTGCGGACTCTCGACTTGAGGCCGAGGGTATAGGCGCATGATGCTGCTGCTGTGGTGCATTGCTCACAGGGCTGACCTCGACTACATTTCACCTGTCAAAGGTATCATCAGCAAGGCTTTCTGAGATGGTCTAAAGGATGGAGATGTGAGAAAGGTTAGACTCACCTTTCTCCGACGGCATCGATCGCACTGGTCTTGTCACTACACACGTTAGATCGGTTAGGATTGATATCGGGCTTACAGCAAGTAGAAACTCAGTCACGCCCTCCTTTTCTTCGTTATGTCCTGGGCTGTCGTCATCCTGAATTTGTTGATCCATCGAAGGCGATATTTTCGGAGCCTCGGAGCATCCGTTATTGATTAAATGATGAAGGGGGAGAAATCATCCTGCTCTTACACAGTGGGCGGGGATCGGAGGCACCGGCTCTCCGTAGATTTGTGATTATGTAACCCTGGTTTTTTTGGTGATGCCTTCAGTTCTCGGAGGCACCGAGCTCCGCAGATTCCCTCAGCCCCAGGATGCAGACGTCAATACCGGGACAGTTCAGAAATCCGTCGACCATGGCTAATCTATGCAAATATAAGGGGGATTCTTGCCCCCTTGCAGATTTCCCAGTACCATCCTATCACCTACGTCAGACTCCTTGTTCTTGCGCAGGTTCTATGCAAGCCGACAACACCATTAACAGTCACGCATTCGACCACCACAATGGGAGAAAAAGAGTCCGAAGAAAAGAAATCAGGGCTTGAAGCGAGCGGTGGAGGAGAACGGAATTCTTCGGCATTTAGGGACTATCTTGTGAGCAAGCTTCCCTTTCTTCACGTTCTGATCTAATTGTCTGTCAGAGGGTTTTTACATACGGCGACAAATGGCTCTACACTCTAGAGTTAATCGCCGTGGTAGCCGCAATTGCTGCTGGCGTTGCCCTAGCCATGGTCAACGTCGTGCTAGGCAACTTTGTCACGCTTCTAAGTGAGCCCCTGACCTCTGAATCAGCTCGGTCAGACTTCATGTCCCGGGTAAGAACTTCTGCGTAAGATACTCACAACTCCTATTCTCCTTGGAATTCAGACTAAATCTCAGAAGACTCCGTTTCGTCTACATTGGCATCGCTCGCTTTGGAGGCACATATCTATACTCGTCCCTCTTCACATATGTGGCCCATCGATTGACGAGGAACATCCGTTGGAAGTATCTCCACTCCGCTCTCAGCCAGGAGATTGCCTTCTTCGACCAAGGATCAAGTGGTTCGATATCCATGCAGGCGACGTCGAGCGGAAAGCTGATTCAATCGGGTGTGGCTGAAAAGCTCGGCATGTTTGTACAGGCTGCATCCGCCTTCGTCGCCGCCTTTGTGGTGGCCTTTATCACCCAGTGGAAGCTGACTCTGATTACCTCTTGTATTGTCCCGGTGGTCATTCTTATCTGCGGCGTCGTATCTTGGCTCGATGTCTTGGTCGAAACGGGTATTCTCAAGGTATATGGCATGGCTGGCAGCTACGCCGAGAGCAGTCTCGGCGGCGTGCGTGCTGTAAAAGCTTTCGGTCTTCGTCAACGCCTTGTCGCTAGGTACAAGGAATACTTGGAGGACGCATATCACCGAGGTATGAAGAAGAATATCCTATATGGATTCGCCTTTGGTGGTGAATATTCTGTCTTGTACTGCGGAATGGGACTGGCTTTCTGGCAGGGAGTTAGAATGCTTAGCCGGGGCGAGATCTCAAGCATTGGCACAGTCTTCACGTAAGTCACCCAACGTTGCCCTTACCATACTCGTTTTAACCGCAAAATAGTGTCGTTTTTTCCATCATTGTCGCAGCCCAGACCATCACATCAATCGTACCGCACTTGCTCGTCTTCAATCGAGCTGCCAGTGCCGCAGTCGAGATGTTCAGTCTCATCGACCGAGAGTCGTCCATTAATCCGTTTGACGAATCGGGCGAGAGACCTAACGAAGTACAAGGGACTATCGAGATCCATGGTATTCGCTTTCACTACCCCAGCCGGCCTGACGTCACCGTGCTGGATGACTTCACGCTCAAGATACCTCCAGGTAAAGTTACTGCGCTAGTGGTAAGTCGTGCGAATGATCTGCTAGTGAAAACAAGGCTGATAGGAAAAGGGGACGAGCGGATCTGGAAAGAGCACCATCATCGGCCTCTTGGAAAGGTGGTATGATCCAATTCAAGGAACAATTACTCTCGATGGATGTGACATCAAGGCCCTGAATCTTAGGTGGTTAAGGACTAACGTCCGCCTCGTGCAGCAGGTAAGAATCCAACCCGGGACCGACTCCATATACCTGGACGTGGATGGATTTAGATTTATTCAAAGCTGACACTCCATAGGAACCAGTTTTGTTCAACGGAAGTGTGTACGACAACATCGTGACCGGCTTGATAGGGACGGCTTGGGAAGATGCCCACGTCAAGGAGAAGAAGAAACGGGTAGAGGATGCTGCAAGGCTTGCATTCGCGCATGATTTCATTACCGAGCTGGCCCAGGGATACGATACCGCGATCGGGCAAAGGGGTGGCCTGCTTTCGGGTGGTCAGAAACAGAGGATTGCTATCGCCAGGAGCATCATCTCTGACCCCAAAATTCTTCTACTTGACGAAGCGACGAGCGCCCTGGACCCCCAGGCTGAGCATATTGTCCAGCAGGCGCTGGATAATGCTTCCAAGAACCGGACTACTATTACTATCGCCCACAAGCTCGCCACCATTCGCGGCGCCGATAACATCGTTGTCATGTCTCAAGGGCGCATCTCAGAGCAGGGTACTCATGAGCACCTATCTACTTCTGGCGGATTGTACGAAAAGCTGGTCCGAGCCCAGAATCTCGCACCATCAAGTGACACCGAGAGCTCCACGGCCAACGGCGACGACACGAGTGACGAAGAAGCCACCATGCCCATTTCTCTAACCAAGACTCCGACGAGGGAGGCAGCAGCACTGCAAAGCCTTGTGCACTATGAGGACTTTGATCGCTACGAGTCTTTGGGATTAATTCGCTCCGTTGCCAAACTGGTCTCTCTTACCCCAGAACTGGTCATCTGGTACTTCGTCCTAATCATCGGCTGCTTCGCGGGTGGTGAGTTTGTTACCCCTGATGGAAATTCGAGTGACCCCTGAGATTGCTGACACTGAATCTTGCTAGCTGCGATTTTCCCCGGGCAGGCTTTATTGCTGGCCAAGATCTTGGACGCATCGACATCCAGCAGGATGGTGTCCCGCGGCAACTTTTTCGCCCTCATGTTCTTTGTCATGGGCCTTGGATCTTTCGTCGCCTACTTCATAATGGGTTGGGGAACCAACATCATCGCACAGACACTGAGCAGGAAAGCCCGACTAGAACTCTTCGACCAGGTCCTCAAGCAAGACCTTCGATTCTTCGATCGACCCGAGAACGCCGTTGGTGCCCTGATGAGTCGGCTGGACTCGTACCCACAAGCCATCTTGGAACTCATGGGTATCAACGTCGGGCTTGTTATTCTGTCTGGCATTAATGTCGTCATTAGCTCTGTGCTGGCGTTGGCCATCTCTTGGAGAGTTGCTGTTGTTGGAGTGTTCGTGGCTCTCCCGCCGATGCTTCTCGCAGGTTACGCAAGAGTCCGGCTCGAAGCAAAGGTGGATGCGGGCATGTCCAAGAGGTATGCTGCAAGCTCTGCAGTAGCGTCAGAGACGGCCATGGCTATCAGGACAGTTTCATCGCTTGCTATCGAACGGAGTGTTCTGGACAGCTATGCTCATGAGCTGGATACTGCCATCTCAACTTCTGTCCCAGGGTTGTTCCACATGATGATCTGGTTCGCACTGACTCAGTCTATTGAGTTCTTTATCCTCGGATTGGGATTCTGGTTAGCCTTCCCCTCAACCGTTACTTGCTGGTTACTTTACTAACACGCTGTGTAGGTGGGGATCCAAACTCATCAGTGAGGGCAAGGTCACATTCTACCAGTTCATGGCATCGTTCATGGCAGTGTACTTCTGCGGTCAGGGCGCGGGGCAGATGTTTGTGTACTCGAGTAGTAGGTGTTATTGACCTGTTCGCATTGGCCATACTGACGTGCTTGGCAGGCTTTTCCAAGGCGGTTCAGGCCGCTAATTACTACTTCTGGATGCGGGATCTGGAGCCCGAGATTACCGAGAATGATGATAATCGCGATGTTGGCCCCGCGAACGGGTGCACTTCCCTTCAGTTTGAGAAGGTCAAATTCTCGTACCCCTTGGCTCCTAGCATCAAGGTGCTGAGAGGTGTGTCACTAGATGTCAGTGTCTCTACCCCGGGTCAGCGAGTCCCCAAGTTAATGACCGTGTGTAGATTCGACCAGGAGAGTTTGTGGCATTCGTCGGCGCATCAGGTTGTGGTAAAAGCACCATGATCTCCTTACTAGAGCGATTCTATGACCCGACAAGCGGCAGAATTGTCGTTGACCAGACTGAAGCTCTCTCATCACTCAACCCGCGCCTTTACCGCCAACATGTTGCGCTGGTCCAGCAGGAACCAACTCTGTTCCCGGGATCCATCCGGGATAACATATCCCACGGCAAGGATGACGACAATGAGGCTTCGGAGGCTGAGATAGAGGAGGCGTGCAGGGCTGCCAATGCCTGGGAATTCGTCATGTCTCTCCCCGAGGGTTTGAACACGCCCTGTGGTGAGGGTGGTAGCCAATTATCAGGTGGTCAGAGACAGCGTGTGGCGATTGCAAGGGCCTTGGTACGGAAACCCAAGGTAATCCTTCTAGACGAGGCCACCAGCGCTTTGGATACCGAGTCCGAGAGGGTGGTACAGAAGGCGCTCATGGAAGCAGCGGCGGGAGATCGAATCACCGTTGCTGTGGCGCATAGGCTGTCGACAATCCGAGGTGCGGATCGCATCTTTGTGTTCTACGGGGGCGAGGTAGTCGAAGCTGGGACACATGAAGAGCTGATCGGTCGAGGTGGGATGTATGCGAAGATGTGCGAGGCACAGAACCTGGGAGTCTGAAGCTGGCTGTGTTCGAGGTGGAATATGATCGTTTGCACTCCTACGCGGGAGAATTTCTTTTGTCATGGGCATAGAATATACTAGGTCTTGTTGGAAAGGGAATAACTTGTTGTATTAATACTCTTCAGCTGGACTTTACTCAGATAGAACTGTACTAACATAGAACTCTACTCATATAGAAAAGACTTCACCTATACTCTTCTCCCAATTACGTTCGTCAGCCAGCTTGCGCATCACATCGGACAAGGAATCACAGTGTCCATCAACCTCGGCATCATTCATCTGTGCTGTATCCCACGAAGCAATGAAATACAAGTTTACAGAGTCAATCATAAAGGCATTCCAAAAGAATCCACTATTGTTATGTTAGTTCCGTGATAGTTTTCGAGAGAATCATGTGTGCTTACCAGTCTGGCCAGTCGTAACGAGCAACGGGCTCAAGCGTAGTAAAATCTGATTGGTCTCCGCGTGCAAGACTCATAGCCATAGAGACGTCCCAGACGAAGGCCTGTCTGAAGGACGCTTCGATGGCGGCGTCTCCCTCGTCTCTCAGAGCTTGAACGACCCTGTTCCAAGGAGCATGTTCATGTTCACTGATCTGTTCTTGCTCCAAGTCCATGCGTTGCAGAAACTCTAGCAATGTCTCGTTTCGAACAACTTCGGCCATGTTCAGTATCCACTGAACAGTTGGGCCATCGATACTCATTGCTGGTGGGAGAAGCTTCTCCATCCAGCTAGGGACAAATGGCCAGGAGCGCCCGCTTTCCCAGACATTAAGCAAGGCGTGAGAGGATCCGGTTTGTAGTACATTGAAGAGAATTATGGCACTCTTGGCAAAGAGTGATGGATGTATGCCGTACTTGTCTTTCATACTGGCGAGGCCTGGTAGAGCAACGACGCGACCAGAGCGAGGGTACTGAAACTCGTGAGCGCGCTTGTCCCATTCCCCAGACCATACACTCTCGCGTATCCGAGAGCGTTCTTTAGCATGCGGCCCACCCTCATCGTTGCATATCACCATGCCAGGTGCTCTCTGAGGCGGCCACAAGGCGCGATTGAAGCGTGAGATTCCCCGAAGTCTCTTGACGTGAAAGGAGACACTCTTTTGCGCAGGCTCGCTCTCCTCATACTGACTGAATAAATCCGAAAAGAGTCGATAGGGAGTAAGAGCAGGCATGTTGACGTTAATGTCTTGGATCCATCGATCCAGCTCGTGATGCCATTGTGTGAGAGAAAGGGCATCAATGACAGAGTGATTAAAGGTGAAGCAGAGATAGACATCTCCAGAATTGACCTTGATCAATTCACCTTGAAACATAAAAGGTGATGAATGACCCTGCGCCGTGTCATCTTTAAAGCGTCTCCAAGCCTCATCCTCCGTATCAACCCCAATTTCACGGATGAGCAGCTCAAAAAGCTCTTCCCCAGGCGAAAGAACAGCGTGAAACGGTGCCCCATCAGAGCCAGGGAACACAATGGTCCTAAGCATAGGCCTTGAAGCCAGCGCCCTCTCCAGCGCGCGCCGAATCTCCTGCTGCGCAACGTTACCGACGACGCGGAAGACCATGCGGCTGTGGTAGGACTGCGGGCGCGACCCAATGGCCGTCCTGTGCAGTGAATCTCTGATGGGGAGGATGTCTTCAATGTCAGAGGCTGAGAGGCCGGCCTTGATGACTGCTTTTCTGGCTGCGGTGAAGATTTTGGTGTCTTTGGGGAGGGTTTGGTCTTGTTTTGGGGATGGAGGGAGGTGAGGTTGGTTGAGGGGTTTGGATGGTGTTGGGGTGATACCGAGACGGAGCTGTTGCATTTCTCGGGATAGAAGGAGGTGAGCTTGCTTCTCAACTGTATCGTTCTCTGCAAAGTCTTGTAGGTAAAGCCGTTGGCCGCAAGAGCGTAGGACGTTATCGCAATAACGGAGGAGAGTAATGCTGTCGGCTAGATACTTGACGCTTTCTGTGATGGTCGGACGAGTGCCCGTCAATTTGTCCCATATATCGAGGAGCTTGTCGACAAGTGATTGCGAGGGAGCCCTGTTGCTAGGCTGTGGTTCTTGCGATTGACTCTTCTGGCGGAGTTCCAAGATTCTTTTCTTTAACTCTTGCTTCTTGACTTTTCCAAGAGCTGTTGTCGGAAATGCCTTGAGATTCAGTTCTTGGAGAGTATAGACTTGATCTAGAGCATATCTTGGATCTGCGCTTCTGGCCTTTTCGCTGACTTGAGCCTTGGTAGTGCCTTCGGGTAGGATGACGATAGCGACAGGGACTTGACCAGCAAGATCATCAGGCACTCCAACAACTTGAACCTATTCACTGTTAGTAACCATATTCCAACAATAAAAGAGACTTACTTGTAGTCCATCAATCTCTTGCAGCTTCTGCTCAATCTTTGCAGGGTAAATGTTCTCTCCTCCTCGAATGATGAGATCCTTATATCGACCGAGGATATATATCACACCCTTCTCATCCATCCGTGCCTGATCTCCCGTCATCAACCAGGACCCCGTTTCATCCTGGTACATGGCGCTGCCATTATCCTTGTTCAGGTACTTTGTAATGACTGACGTTCCTCCAATGTGCAACTCTCCAATCTCCAATCGAGGTAGTATCTCCTTTGTTCCAGGCTTGCAAATCCTCGCAGCAGCACCGGGGAGAACTTTCCCTACTCCCGGGTGCCAGCCATCAACTAAATCAGGGTCTGTTCTTTGCCATGTAATAACAGGAGCTCCCTCACTCATTCCATAAACTTGAATAGCACATTTGGCACCCAACCCCTGACGACAAAGACGTATATCCTCAGGTCCAATGAACGTCCCACCAATAGTAACAATCCTCAAATCCAACTTCTCAACGGCCGGAAAGGAAGGGTGCGCCATCAAAGCCTTGACCAACGTGGGCGTCGCCGACATGACGGAGCACTGCTCCCGCACTAGGGCGTCGAGGGTAGCGTCGACGTTGAAGGTCCGGGAGGGGAACACGGCCGTGCCACCCCAGCGCCATGCGCGGAGGGAGTTGTTGATGGCGAATATGTGTGAGACGGGTGTGTGGACTAGCCACCGGAGAGGTCCCATGGCGTTGACTTCTGGGTCAAAGTCGCAGCATTGGGATACAAGGTTGAGGGTTGTGTGCCAGCATCCTTTTGGTTCGCCGGTTGTGCCGCTGGTAAAGACAATCAGAGCTGCTTGATCGTCATTGTCTTGATCTTCAATGTCTTTTGTGGTATTGGTGGTAGAAGCTAAGTCGCCTTGATGTTGAACAGTTGAAACATCGCATAGCTTAGTCCACCCATCAACCTCTTCTCCTGTACATAAGATGCAAAGACCTGGATCTGAGAGAAATGTCTTGGACAAATCTAGGGCTGTCGCACTCTTTGAGTCTTGTACAACAACCACATGTGGACGAACGGAAATGATCGTAGCCTTGGAGTCTTGAACAACAGTTGCATCAATAGGCACAAACGCCATCTGAAGCTTTGCCGCCACCCAGAAGAAAAGACCCCATTCGACCGAGTTACATAGTACAACGGCCAATCGCATACCCGGGCGACAGCCCAGACTCTCTAGGGACTCTGCAAGACTCTCTGCCTTGTCCCTGAGTTGAGAGTAGGACCATCTGAGGTACGAGACGTCACTGCCATCTGGGGCTTGACGGGGGGTGGAATCGCATGGCTGCTGCCACAGAGATACAATGGCGTCTTGGTGAGGGTGTAGAGTGGCAGAGTTGAGGAACAGATCCCATAGGGTGAGATGCAAGTCGGGAACAGGGCTGCCAAAGACCTCTGAGATCTGCACTTGCTGTGTCTCGAAAGAGGGTGAGACAATCGACGCCATGGCCAAGAAGAAATATTGTAAAGCTTTCCTCTGCTTTCTTATGAAAGATGGGGGAAACAAGAAAGAGGCTGAATCAGAAACAAATATTGAGCACGACGTGTAAGTGGTACAGCTAGTTGACTGAAACAAGCCCAACAAAGATGGATGGATGGATGATGAACTATAAGATTTAATGCCCATAAAAAAAAGAGAGAGATCAATGCAGGGTTAAATACGATAACATGACCCAAGAAATAAAAAAAAGTCCCCGGTGCAAAAGAGTTACCTCGCAGGCAGCATCTTGACACTACCTCTAAGGGGGGCTTTCTTGTAACCCATGTCAGATTCATGCAACTCCAGATTGTCATATCTGAAAAGGTTGTTCCCGACAGTTTGGGCCGCCCGAGCCGTGCTGACACTGTACACGTCGGAGACGAGGTCGAGACACCGTCGTACAGTGTGGTGCGCACCCGATCCAATAGACGGTGTCAGTCGACAGCCACTCGCCCTGGGAGCCAACGGCGGAGACGCATTTATTTTCGTCACCGTCATACAGCGTGTCTTTTCCGGGTATCACGCACTGAGTAGATGGTTGTCTTTCAAGGGGAGAGGGAAGAGCTGGCCGGTATCCCCCCCAAGTTGCAGGATCGTCAAGGTGCTTTGTGGATGGGGGGCGTGTGGTGGATAACTGAGACAAACTCAATCTGAGACATTCAAAGTCACCGTTTTCGATACATGAGAAGGGATCGACTTGGACCCCCGCTGGATTGATGATAAGAGGCTTGAGAAAGGCCGTTGAAGTTCTGCAAGAACAAGGGAAAGGCGGCGCCACAGATGGGAAACAAACCAACAGGATATGAATCCCTGCTGTGGCATGTCGATCACTTACAATAGGCTAAACAACACCACCAAAGGGTGCCTCGCTGGAGAAGCCAATCGATACTAGAAAACCCCTGCTCATAGACTCCAACAGCCTGAATTCACCTGTAGATTGGGGTATTTCACTTGACAGCGGAACATCTATGAGTCTTCCCCCTACCACACACACACACGGGAGAAAGGGTTCCCATCTCGGGCCGCCGGTACGTGTGTCTTTGACATTCCGGTGAAGCTACGATGCCGTGCATGGAGGGATCTGTGGGCCGTATACCCCGTCGCAATACGCATGGCCAGCGGATCGACGCCAGGTTAGACCGGTTTCTAGTCACTTTGAAGCATGAACGGGGACGTGTTCGTTTCCAAGGATAGAAACCTTGTAGCCTTGAACCATCTCTGCCTCATGGGCTGCCTCATTTAAACCTCCATGGACTTTTTAGTTCCGTGTTATATAGGCTATTTCTAGGCATCTCGGCTCAAAACGACGAATGGCATCAAACTTTCACTGCAAGATTCTTCCAGTGGCGCCTGCAAGAGTTCTCCCGTCTATTATCAGGTATCTAGTCTAACCTTTCGGAGGAGAGACTCTAATTTGGAATCTCACCGAGTACAAACCTTTTTTCACTCTACTTCTCCCCCGGGGGTGAGTGTTCAAAACTCTCTTGTAGACACCTGTCTCATGGGTCAATTACGCTGTCTCGGACCGTGCCGCATCTGGGATCTTGCGTGGTGCCTCCCCCCCTTCTTCTTCTGCGCTGTCATTAGGAAGTCGGCTGTCAGTTCCCGGTTTTTTCCCTGCCCCTGAGCATGAAAAAGAAAGAAAAAAAATCTCTCTCTAGGACGTATTTACGTGTCACTACATCAGGCATTAATGTGTGGCTTGGTCAGACCCTCTGAATAACATTCAGCTGACTATATCTAGGAACCAAGCAATTACGAGCACAGCCGGAAGCAAAGTCTACAAGGTTCCCAGGCACAAATCATGCTTCCACCATCCCCCTTAGATCTACTGCCCTGAGCACGTCAGGTCCCGATGTCACTGGAGGAACACGACATGTCTCCATCCTATGAACTCGGTTCTTTTCTTCTCAGGGCGAAGAGGGAATACCCATGATGCCATTTTCTTGGTTTTCTTGTTTCACCGCAGGTGGTATTGTTAGTGCCAGGTCAAAAAAGGCTGTGGTGGGGGCAAGGCATAGTTCAGGGGATCCTATTCTAAGCTGGACCCCAATGGCCTCCCATGGTGTTGTTCGTTTTCTGAATACGATAGGGAGCCGAGATATACAAGTCCTTCACAAAGAGTTGGTGACATCAGCTGCCTATCTTCAAAGCCATGGCACACCTTGGCAGGCTGAAACTACGGCACAGCCCAGAGGGATGGATGGATGGATGGATGGATGCTAGCTCGGTGCTGGCACGGCTCGATAAGGGGGCGTATGCTTGTGGTCCGGATCTGGGACATTGATTCAGGCTGTCGGGGATAATTCGAGGGCATTACATTTACCTCCCCGAGCCCACCATGGGACCTCCGGTGGCTGTCAAGCCTCTTTTTCCTCTTCTCTCCTCAACCCTTGTACTCTTGTTTTAGCATGCTCCCCTTATGTCCATCACCAAAATGTTGAGCCTGCTGTTGACCAAGTTCCTCGAGCAACACCTCGTCCTCGCCGTCGTCCTCATTCTCATCCCTCTACCCCTCCGAGCCCTTGAGACATACCTACGGAGATGGAAACTCGCACAGGCCCGAGGCTGTCGGGAGGCTACAAGCAAAGTCCCAGTCAAAGACCCCATCATTGGGCTTGACTTTCTATACAGAGCCTTGTTCGGTCATGCCCCGGAGCGATACCTCGAGAGTACGTGGACGGCGTTCAAGGAAATGGGAACCACGTACGTAGAAAAGAGGTGGACTTGGCAGTGTGTCTACACCTGCGACCCTCTAAACCTCAAACAGATCCTTGCCACTGCCTCTGAAGACTTTGATCTTCCAGAGTTTCGCACCTCGGTCATAGGACATGTCTTTGGCCGGGGTATCTTTGTCCTTTCAGGACATACATGGAAGCATGCTCGAACTGTTCTGAGACGAAGCTTCAAGAAAGAAAACCCTGCTCCGTTTCTTGAGACTCTGGAGCGCAACTTTCAAGCTTTTACAAGTCATGTTCCAACCGATGGGTCTGAAGTTGACCTTCAGCCTCTGTTTCTAGGTCTTACTATGGACGTTGCAACGGAGTTTCTCATGGGACACTCGACTGGCATGCTCTGTAAGAAAGGCGATCACTCTCGAGAGCAGCAGTTTGTCGATGACTACATGGTCTGCTCTGAAGAGATTATCCAGCAGATGCAACTAGGTCCTCTACACCCACTCAAGTTCAACTTCAAAGCAAAGAGGGCCAAGAAGAGAGTCTATGAGTATCTCGACAAGTTTATTGACGAGTCTCTTCAACACTCAAAAGACAACAACCCTGAGGGTAATTTCTTGGCAGACATGATGGTTATTGCCAAGGACCGCAAGGGTCTGAGTGATCAGATCCTACACATCCTCTTGGCAAGCAGAGACACTACCTCGAGTTTACTGAGCAACCTCTTTTTTGTCTTATCCAAGAACCCAGACATATATGCCAAACTTCGACAAGAAGTTCTCGCCATCGCTGGCCAAGAACCCCCAACAGCTCATCAACTCAAGGAGATGACTTACATGAAGTGGTGCGTCAACGAATGTGAGTCAAGCCACACTCCCCCCAACCTGTCAGCCTTCTAACACATTTTCCTCAGCCCTTAGGTTGCATCCTGTCATCCCCACAAACGCCCGTGTCGCAGTCAGGGACACGACCATCCCTCGTGGTGGCGGCGCCGATGGAAAGTCCCCCCTCCTCATCCCCAGGGGCACGGCAATGTTCTACAACGTCTACGCCATGCACCGCAGCGAGGTCGTCTTTGGTCCCCGGGCTGAAGAGTTTATTCCCGAGAGGTGGCGGGATCTGAGACCGGGCTGGGGATATCTACCCTTCAACGGCGGCGCCAGGGCCTGCATAGGGCGTGAGTCTTACGTCTGGTGTGTCGTACAAGGCTGACAGTTTAGATGAACAGAACAGTATGCGCTTTTGGAGACGCACTACGTTGTGGCTAGGATGGCGCAGACTTTTACTCGGTTGGATTCGAGGGATGAAAGGGATTGGATGGAGCTTTACGCCTTGGCGTTGTGTTCTAAGAATGGAACTCGGGTTGCTGCCAGGCGTTGACTGTAGGTGGTGTTTGTTCTCTTATTGGTTGTTTATATATGGCTGGGCCATATAATGGGTAAGGGTTGGTTGTTGGAGATACCTGGTTGTTATAGGGTTAGAGTGTTTGCTCGTACAGGTTGTTGGCGTTACTGTCTTGATGTTGGGGTACTCGATCTATGTATGGTACTCTGTAATACCGCTTGAATACTGTGTTTACAAGTTACACATAGCCGACTTTTCATTATAGCCGACTCCCAAGTTGAACCTTCCAGAACCAACGTGATGACTCGGTTCTTATTTGGGAAAACCGAGCATAAACAATTTTCAAGACTCAAGGGCAAGCCATTACGTACAAGAAACCAGAATAGCGGTATGTCAAAATGCCGTGCTCAAGCGTCAGGGCACTCTTCTTCAACAAACGCCTAATTTCACAGCCCAGAAACTTCATTGGATCATACCCCCTTCCCTCTGGCCAAGTATTCATTCTATTACCCAATCGCAAGACAATGAATCGGACTGGTAAGTTATATCATCACTTGGTTACATGCCTACCCCGTGGGCAAGCAAGACAACGGACCGGGCGGGAGGTGAGCTAACGATCTCCAGGTTTTCGACAAGTGACGAATCATCTTCTCTCATTGAGTCAAAAGATCCACTATCCTGCCTCTTGGCATCCACATCGAGTTTAGGCAAAATCGAGTGCCGAGAGGTTGGCGATGCGTGCTTGTTCCGATTTTAAGTCTTCGGCCCTGCCTTTTGGGGTTCAAGCGTTTGATGGCCAAGAACGTATGCAATCCTATGACGAGTGACTGATCTTTCAGGGTTACGTGGGGGAATAACGACATGAGGCGTCGGCTCGGCGATCTTTGACTATTTAATGGCGGCTCCCTCTCCACCTTACCAGCAATTGGCATCAAGTTTTTTGTTACTGATTGAAGTTTCTTTCTACTGATTGAACAATTTTGCAACCATGGGCAAACGAGTAGTCCATGCTCCCGTCTTGGGAGAACACGTCTCGGGTCAATCCAACAAACCCCTTTCTCAACCTCCCCACAGTCTCACGAGCCAACAAGTCCTCGATGAACTTCGCAGCAATGCAGCAACAGGTCTTGCACCCGAAGAAATTTCCCAGAGGCTAGAGGAGATGGGGCCAAACGAGCTGGAACAAAAGAAAGGCGTTCAACCCGTCAAGATCTTTCTCGAACAAGTCTTTAACGCAATGACTTTGGTGCGTCAACCCTATACTTACACTTGACCTCTTCTACATTGTGACACTTTCTAATAGTGGCCGCCGGGCTAGCCAGGTACTTGTTTTGGCGTTAGCCGCGAGCTTCGGCATCCAAGCTTGGATCCCAGGAGGTATTCTAGCCGGAATAATCATCCTCAACATCTTTATCGGCTTCTTCCAAAGTCTTCAAGCTGAAAAGACCATCGACTCCCTCCGTACCCTCGGCACGCCAAACTGCAACGTCTTTCGCGGTGGCAAGACAATCACCATTCAGACTTCTGATGTCGTACCTGGAGATATCGTCGATTTGGCTACTGGTGACTCGGTTCCTGCTGATATTCGACTTATTGAGGCTGTTAATCTTGAGGCTGATGAGGCTCTTCTTACTGGAGAGTCGGTACCTATTCTCAAGATTCCCAAGTTGACGTTTGATGCCGATACCGGGCCTGGCGACCGTCTTAATGTCGTGTACAGCTCATCCACCATCACCAAAGGTCGCGGTCGCGGTGTAGTTTTTGCTACTGGCATGTTCACCGAGATCGGCCTCATCGCAGGAGCCCTCAGCAGCACCGGAGTCGATCTCAAGGGGTACCGTGACGACACCCAACGCTCAGCAGCCCTCAAAGCCTGGGATGCAGTGTACGACTGGATGGGCGAGTTCCTAGGTCTCACAGTCGGTACACCTCTGCAAAAGAAGCTCTCCCAGCTGTTCCTGTCTCTCTTCGTCTTCGCCATCCTGTGCGCCATCGTCGTGCTAGGTGCCAACAGCTTCGACTCACGCAGGGATGTAATAATCTACGCCATCACGACGGCAATCGGAACTATCCCCGTGTCTCTACTACTAGTCCTAACCCTGACCATGGCGGCCGGCACAAAGAAGATGCTTGAGCGACATGTCATTGTCCGAAACCTCTCCAGTCTCGAGGCGCTGGGCGGTGTGACGAGTTGAGTTTCTCTGTTATGCAAGCACCGTGTTTGAACCAAACGGCTAACCACTTCCCCTCTAGACATCTGCTCCGACAAGACTGGGACCATCACCCAGGGGCGAATGGTTGTACGAAAGGCATGGGTTCCGGGTTGTGGAACATACTCGGTCGAGGCGACGAGCGAGGTGTACAACCCCACGGCCGGTCAGGTCCTCCTCGACAGCTCCGAGCCTAGACAGGCTGTTGCTGGGGAGAAGGGTGAGGGGTCTATGATCTCTCCCCATGAAGAGGTGGCCTCAAACACCAGTCTGCAGTGGTATCTCAACGTTGCGTCCCTGGCTAACCTGGCTACCGTCGAGCAGAGCGATAGCAGCTCTGCTAACCCGGGCGAGTGGAAGGCAAAGGGTGCTCCCACCGAGATTGCTATCGAGGTGTTTGCTGGTCGCTTTGGTTGGAATAGGTTGGAGCTTACACAGGGCCAGAAGGCTAAGTGGAAGCATGTCGCCGAATATCCTTTCGATTCGGATGTGAAGAAGATGACGGTTCTCTTTCACAATGTCAAGTCAAACGAGACTCATATCTTTACCAAGGTTAGTACATCGTCTAGCTCTTGTTTATATCACTAACATCTACTAGGGCGCCGTTGAACGAGTCATCTCCTCATGCAAGTCCATCGCCATTGGCGACAATATCCAACCTCTCACCTCAGAAATCAGCCAAAACATCCACCTCAACATGGAAGCTCTCGCAAGCCAAGGTCTCCGTGTTCTTGCCCTAGCCCACAAGATCAACAGTCGCACCGTCTCCGAGTCCGAGTTTGTCGACGACATCGTTCCTAACCGCGACCTTTTTGAACGAGACCTCATCTTCCGAGGTCTCATCGGCATCTACGACCCTCCTCGTCCAGAGTCTCTCCCCAGTGTTCGCGCCTGTCAAGGAGCCGGTATCGTTGTTCATATGCTCACGGGAGATCATCCTCAGACTGCACGTGCTATCGCCATCGACGTCGGTATCCTTCCTTCTCCTGAACAGACTCAGTTACTCCCTGCCGATGTA
Source organism: Fusarium ambrosium (assembly GCA_003947045.1). NCBI lineage: Eukaryota > Fungi > Ascomycota > Sordariomycetes > Hypocreales > Nectriaceae > Fusarium > Fusarium ambrosium. The sequence continues at coordinate 92,105 of NIZV01000024.1, forward strand.
GCCGAGACAATAATGATGGCTGCCCACGAATTCGACGCCCTCACAGACGCCCAGATCGACGATATGCCCCAACTTCCTCTCGTAGTAGCTCGCTGTGCCCCAAGCACAAAGGTCAGGATGATCGAGGCTTTACATCGCCGTCAACGCTACGTCGCCATGACCGGTGATGGTGTTAACGACAGCCCGAGTCTGAAACGAGCTGATGTGGGTATCGCAATGGGAACAGGTTCAGACGTGGCAAAGGAATCATCAGACATCATCCTCACGGACGACAACTTTACATCTATTCTTAACGCTATCGAGGAAGGTCGTCGCATCTTTGACAACATCCAAAAGTTCATTTTGCATGTCTTGGCGGCTAACATTGGCTTTGTCGTGACGCTTCTCGCTGGTCTCGCCTTCAAGGATAAGAACGGCGTGTCCGTCTATCAACTCACACCCGTCGAGATTATTTGGATGCTCATGGGCACTGGTGCCTTCTGCGAGACTGGTCTTGGCTTCGAAAAGGCCGTTCCTGATATCCTCGACCGTCCCCCTCAGAATGTAAGTCTACTTACCCCCCTTTGAATTCCAGATTCTAACTCAGCAGCTAAAATACGGCGTCTTCACCCCCGAGTTCCTCGTCGACATGGTCGTCTACGGCACCATCATGGCCGGCTGCGTACTCGGCTCCTTCACCATCGTAATCTTTGGCTTCAGCGACGGAAACCTCGGCGAGAACTGCAACAGCGATTATTCAGAGGCCTGCGATGCTGTCTATCGCGCCCGAGCCACCTGCTTCACCACTATGACTTGGATCTTCCTCCTCTTTGCCTGGGGCCTTATCGACTTCCGCCGCTCGCTCTTCTACATGCCCAAGGGATTCAAGGTCTGGTTGGCTCACCTCTGGGGCAACCAGTTCTTGTTCTGGGCCGTCTTTGGTGTCTTCTTCACCGTTTTCCCCGTTCTTTATATCCCCAAGCTGAACCATGTTGTGTTTCAGCACACGGGCATCAGCTGGGAGTGGGCTGTCGTGTTTATAGATGTCATCGTCTTCATGACTCTGTCTGAGGCCTGGAAGTGGGCTAAGCGCATCTACTTCCGACGACAGTCCTTCCAGAGGGAGGGAGAGTGGAATGCGGGGATCCAGGGTGAGGTTCAAGTGTAGGATCGACATCCTGGGCAAGATCCAGACTGAGACTCAAGCCAGGGGACAGTGTGTGTGGACTTCATCACATGAGTGCGTCAGGCCAACCCTATAGATCAAGATTTCTGGATTGTTCAAATAGTTCATTATTCGTTCAACTTATTGTACACTTAGTTAGCCATACATTCTCAAGGACGCAACTCAATGGCCATTGCGCAAATCAAGCTCCCAAGACCGATCAAGGCAAAACCGTACTCCTCCAGACCCTATCCACGCCAATCCATCGTCAGGGTATAATAAAGTCGTTAACCACCAACCTGAGGGTGGTGGCAAATTGCTTGCAAAGTGAGTTTCAATGCTCACAGGGCGGATCATCCCCAATACTTACCCGCCTGGTTCAGACAATCAAGAAATCCATGTGTAGATCCCTCAACGTCTGTACCCAGCTCTTCGTCTGCGTACCCTCAGCCTGAACTCCCCACAGCATCTGAAGGGCATCCCTCGCCGCGTACAGGAATCCCCAAGGAGACTCAAGCATCAACTTCTTGATTTGTACCGTCACCCACTCCTTCATCTCAGGCGTCTTGGCGCACGCTCCGAACACAAAGGTCACCCAAGTCGTGGCCTTAAAGTTGGTATCGTCGTCGGGTATCGTGCATAGCGTTTGATGAAGCTCATCAAAGATGGTATCGGCTAGTTCTTCACCGACCCAAGCTTGCATGGAGGGTATTGCGTGGAGGATGTAGAGGCATACAGCCAGGCGATGCGATGATGCTACTCGGAATCGACTCAAAACTGGATCCTGCTCTGTAGAGGGAATGTTGTTAACCTGTCGTGCCCAGGGGAGCACGTCGAAATTCTGAGCTCGATCCAACAGAGCTGCTCCAGCCGCCGTCACCATATCAGCCGAGACAAGATCGTCATGTCTCGTATTAGAGAGTCGAGAAGCTATCAGCATGATTTCGAGAAGTTGGGGCGGACAGCAATAATAGCTGTTGGTCGTCTTCCCAAGAATGTCCAACGCTTGACATGACTGAAAGTACGAGTGCGAGTCCGTGGGCGTGGGCCGGAATGTGGACTCTAGGATATAGTAGCTACTAATTGTCAGCCCATTGAGTCAGTTAGAGCAAGATTCATGACGCACATGAAGCAGTCAGACACGATATAATCTCTCAGGCTCTCATCAACATCCGACACTGGTCCTAGCAGCTTCATGATCCTCCCAGCACCATCAAAGTGAGCCTTCCAGTTGTGCTTTCCAGACTCAATCAACTCGACGTTGATGAGGAACAGGATAGCTGCTAGAACAATGTCGCCACCGATGGATTCGATACTCTGCAAGGCCGACGGCAACATGCGCAACACCTGGTGCTTTGCCTCGAGGGCGTCCATGAGAAGGTTCCTTGGGCCCAGGCCCCTGTCGAGAGAGTCCGGGGCCAGCCAGGGTCGTGAGCGGTTGTACATGTGCGTCGCCGAAGCAGCGATGATGACTTGACGTAGGAGAGGGTGGGCCTGAGTGAATTTGAGGAGGTTTCGAAACGGGTTGTCGGGCACGTCGTAGGCTACAAAGTCTCGACTGAGCCGCGCATCAACTGCAAGAGCTTGGTCAGCCATGTCTCTGTTGATCACTTTCTGTCTCTCATTTTTTCCAAGAGAAGGGGGACCAAGGATTGCGCACAATAAGCGAGATACTGCCTGTGGTTGCTCGTGATGTCTTGGTAGAGCGGATCGACAAGCACCCAAGGTGTCGACGTCGACGCCTCTGACGCCAGGGCATGGCTTGATGTCGTGGTACAGACGAGCTGTGTGTCACAGCTCGCTACGGGGGTTGCATGGTCATGAGAGAAATCAAACTCGGACTCGGCATCTGGCGTGTCCGAGTTGTTGTCTTCAGTCAGCTCCTCAACCTCTCTAACTTCAGGAAGACTCGGAGCAAGGTAAGCAGCCGGCGACGACGGCGGGATAGAAGGCGAGGCGGCGGACGAAGAGGCGGACGAGGCAGATGAAGATGCAGGAGAGGCAGAGGAGAGGGACGAGACGGAAGATATTGAGGCTCTCGAGCGGGCTGCAGCACCCCTCACCGGGGTATACAAGGCGGCGCTCGACTGCTGTCCGGCGAGCTTACCCCGAGACGCAACGGCACCCGTCCACTGAAAGAGCTGACCATACCCAAGGCACTCGACTCCCTTGGCCTCGCACTTTGCGCAGTGTGGAACCAGACGGTCACAGCGAAGCCGTCGCCGACGACAGTTGTGGCACGGCTTGTCGGCAACAGGTCCGGATCGTACGTTTTTGCCCTTCTTGCTGCTGCCTCCGGGAGCCATGGGGCGGCGCTTGTAGAGGGGGGAATGGGGGGGGGGGGGGACAAATAACTGAGGGGATCTCTAGACGAAAAGCAAGCAAGGGGTCGGCGTATAAGCATCCAAGCAAAAAGCGTAGCAGCAACCTAGGGAGCAGCGGAATCCGCAGCAAGGGGCCAGAAACCACAATTATTGACCAACAGGGCGCGCATGCTCATCAGTCGAACGATGAGCAAGTTTCCTAGTAAAGGTAATAAGTGTGTCTGTCTCTTTGGAGTGGTGAGAGTTGCAGTACGTACGTTTGCTTGGGCTCAGAGCTCCTTGTTAATGGCCCATGGCCGGAACCGGGCGGAGCGGATGCCGGGAGGACGCTAAACCGTAAGAGGCAGCCAAGACGCAATTTCTTGATATTCCCCCTCTTCCCACACTCTGGACAGTGCCGGATGCCGGTAGTTTTGGGCGGCGGTTCATGTTAAATAGAGAGCATGCGAACGACTGGACGGTACTCTCTTTCAGCCTCCGGTAGATAAGAATTTGGTCAAAATACTTGCCTATTCTGTCATGGCAGGGTTGCTTCCAAAACATCCGTGCTATCTAGGACTAACCAACAACTCGCAGCCCTTCGGATGTCGGGTTTGCATACTAACAAATGTGTACAGATTAACAAAAGACATTGGTTAACAGGTTATTTCGTCTCGTCTCGATACTGTGAGCGAATCCTTTGGTGGTCGCGTGGCCCGTCGTTGACATCACCAACCCGGGCTTGGGAGAATTCAGTTAGCGCAGACATTCGTGTTGACAACCTGGGGCTGCATTGTCGGCACTGGCTTCGAAAATCCTTCAACCTCGATATTCGTCCGGATGGTTTGTATGCTTTCTCGCCGGTATCCGGAACTCAAGTTTGAGAGGATACTTTACCCCTGACTTGGCTTTTCGCGGACATGACGATTCAAAAGTCCAGGCTTCATATTCATTCAGACTATCGAACAAGGTACAAAGACCTCCTAGACGGAGGTATTCAACGCCAGCACTTGACCAAAGATTCCGTCTCAATCACCATCTTTGTTTCCAGACGAGTCTCCTTTGAGCAGCCATGTCGTTCAGACTGAAGAGTCTTGTTGTGCCCCTTTGAACTGGAACAGCCTCGCTCCAGGTCGAGTCCTCGTTGCTCGAACCAAGGTTGAGCTCGGAGGCCTCGAGAAGCTTGGGCTCCCCTTCACCCCATCACCCGTCTCTTCCGCCCAACTCCCCCTCCCTTGATCAGCTTAGATGGTCGAGGATTCTCCGAACGCGCGGGCCCGTCGTCGTTGACGTCTCCTTGGGGCAACTTGAACAATTTGGTAGATGGATCTTTCGCTTGACTTCTAGGTATCGAAGAGATCCTTGGATCATCAGCACTCCCCTCCGTCTGCATCTTGAATGTAAAAGGAGGCTCTTTTGAACTGCTAGGGGAGCCAAATGCAAATCTGGCATGAGTCCATCGAGCTGGGTCGAATACGGCAAATGGTTTCGTCTCTGTGGGAGGAGATGGCATGCCCTTGGGGGTTTTCGGTGTATTTGCTGGCGGCGTGTTGGCCGGTCTATCGATAGGAGGTGGTGTATCTTGCTTGACACTGGGCTGTCCGGACTCCTTGTGGTCGTCATCCTTCTGGCCAAAAACTTGGCGCCAACGTAATCGCCCAGATGGTTCCGGCGGGTTGGATGACGAATGATCCGCTGGTTCAGGCTCGGGTGTCAGTTGCAGAAGGTTATCTTTTATCCCCCTGGCGTTTTGATTGCCGTTGTCCCTTGCCACACTCTCGCTCGAGTCTTCCTTCTCGATAGTCTCCTTGGGGTTATCGTGCTTGGTACTCTCCTCGGAGATCTTGATGGGCTCCTTGGGCTTCTCTTCCTCCAGAATCTCTTCGTGATTTGCCTTCTCCTCTTCCTCTGCAACTTTCTCGGGGTCGCCTTTCTCGATAACCTCGTCGGAGCTCTTCTCGGGAACTTCCTCGGTGCGTTCGTCCTCGATGGTTTCTTCGGGGCTCTCCTTCTTGGCAATCTCGCCAGATCTCTCGTTCTCGGTCATCGCTGTAGTATGTGCCTTGGAACAAGCCAGCGGCTCAGGTCCTAAGTCCTTCTCATTTTCCTTTCCTGGAATCGATATAGCTTCAGTTGTGTCCTTTTGTAGATCCTCTTTATCGTCGGTTGTTGAAATCGGTCGAGTGCCGTTCTCCTAGCCAGTGTCAGTCATGTTCCTTGCTCTCCTACCCCAAAACTCTATACACGTACCTCTATCGCTTTTGTTAGTGATGATACCGCTTCTTCTTCTTTGCTCTTCTTGTCTTCGCCCAGCTTATCATCATTCTCGTCGTTGACTCTGTCATTGTCGCTCCTCTCCTTGCTTTCATTTTCGGCTGCGCTCTTGCCGTCATGAATTATCTCGTCGACCTTTTTCTTCTCATCATCCTCTCCAACTTCATCCTTCTCAGCCTTATCCTTTGCCTGTTCGCTCTCCTGTGTCGACGCCGTCTTCGTTTGCTTGCCACCCTCAGAACTCTTCTTCTTCCCTAGCCAAGGTTTCTGCGCCAAAATCTCCTCCGACGAGACATCAGGCAGCTTGATGGTAAATATACGCTTTTCACCAAATACCTTCTTGGTATTCTTAAAAAGATCAACGCTGCTGACTGGGTGTTGTTTATGATCCGTCTCTCGTTGAGCCCCTGCTGGTGTAGTCGCCCCCTTGTCGGAAGATGGTAAAGCCCCAACAGAACCAACCTTCTTGGTAAGTCGTGGCTTTGGATTTAAAATCTTTCTGTGAGGGAAGGCTCTCGTGAGATTTGAGGCTATTGGCCGTACGGCCGACTTCTCCAGGGGGTGTTTGTCGACATCGGGACCTGTCTGGGTAGCTATTGATCGGGTCGGTCTCTTTGTCTCGGTTGGGGCCGTCTCAACTGGGGCATTTGATAGTTGTTTTAATAGCCGATCATGTTCTTCTCTGATAATCCGTCTCAAGTCCACGCCTTTGTTCTCGTTCTTTCCGAATTCTTCCTCAGGGGCGTTCTCATTCCGTAATGGGCGATTACTCGAGTTTTTGGACTGCGCAGCTCGGTATCTAAGAGAAGCGTCAAATGGCCTAGGACAATCATCTGGACAGTGCTGTTTCCAGAGGTCAATCTGCCTAGAGATCCACGGCCGCAGTACTCGAGTTGCCCAGGTATGACAGTTTTCGAGGATCGCCCTCAGCTCAAAGATGTCCACCATACGGGTCATGGAGCCTCTCCAGATGACTTGCATCTCCTACATGACGGAGACGTGTTAGTAACTTGAAAGCCATGAGCCAATCCTACTTACAAAGGTTCCTTTAGACTGTGCTGAATGCATGATCCAGACACGTACCAAATCACGTCTGGTTGTTATTATCACCACAGGCGGAATGTAAGTATCGTCAGGAAACTTCATATCATGCCTGGACAAGTTCTGGAGCATTCTAAGTGCAGCCGCACCAGCATTTGCTGCCTGGCCATAGCAAAGCTCCGCATCCCCCTTATACTCATCCTTCATGTGCTCGGCAATAAGCCATGGGAAGAGTACATACTCCTCGGACAAGGCCGTCCCCCTCCGTCCAGTCTTGGTGACTCCAGTAGCACTCGGCTGCAGTCCGTGACCAGCAAGATGTTCGAGGGTTACTTGTGAGAAGTTGTCGACGATCGAGTGACTGGAGGCAAAATGCTGGAGACCGCTATGCTGATAGTTTTCTGCCGGTGAGATCACGAAGACGGGGAAATGCGCAGCCCATGCTGGCTTCGGTTCTGGTAGATCACCTTGTGTTCCTTCAGAGCCATCTGGTCCGAATAACGTCCATGGCCGATCCTTTGCCCTGGCACAAGTCATCAGCAACCAAATAGCCAAGCGAGATCAAGCATGTATCTTACTGTTGAAACGAGTCATAGTAGAACTTTGTCCGTGCTGTTCTGCAACAGTCAGTAAACCACGTCTTTCGCACCCGAGCATCACAGACTCACTGCCTCGTGTCTCCGTCGCAAACCTGAGCCTCCTCCACCCACTGATCAAGAACCAATTCCTCAAACTGCACCTTCCAATCATCCTCACTATACTCGTCCATATGGAGCTGATCCGCCTCAGCAAGGTGACGCGTCAATTCCCTGATGTCGGCGCAAAACTCCAAGTCAACCGCGATCTGCGCGTGGTCATCGTCGGGGATGTCGTCGCGCGCATTGATGCCTTCCTCGTCGAGGAGCTTGAGTATTTCTTCTTCGGTGCATCCGAACCTATCCGGGATGGTCCGTCTGAAGTCTAGCAGCGCATCTTGGAGCGACTCGACGTGGGGAGGGAGTAGCTCGCAGCCTTCGTCGCCGTCTTCGATAAAGATTCCATTCTCCGCAAGCCTGACGCGGTCCATGACGTGATGATCTAATGACGAGTATCGTTTCGACTTTGTGAATGAGAGACGTGTATCGTGAAAGGTCGTCCTCGGCTTAGGAACGCGTAAAACTCATAGGAACAAACGTAAGCTCAGTCATCCAGCGTTTGTGATTCCCGCAAGGCACATCCCCTCGTCACGCCCCCGCAGCCACCGGTTAGCATCATGAGACGGCACCTGCATTTTTCGTGTCTGTTGGTCTGAAGGGGGGGCTTAGCGGATGCAAGGTGCTTGTTCCCCAGCTCGATCGACATGGATGTGGTGGAGAGGAATGCGGAGGCGTCCGGGATGCCATTCGCACGATGGATTAAAGCTGAATGCTTAATCGTCTTGGCGAGTTTCAGCCTGCCCTCCCCTCCCGTCATCTTATGTCGCATCTGGTCTATGGATGACGAATGGGACCCTTGCATTGAGGGCTTATAGTTTGGACTAAGGATGTCACGGATGTGATAGACTATCTCTGACCTGCCAAGACCCATCTTATCTTATCTCTCGACGACATCTCGAGTCCTTGAATCCAACAAAGCAGTGCGTGCTTCGGTGATGCTCTCGATAGATAGCTACTGCAAACCAAGACAAGTCGTGACAGAAGAACCCAGAAGCTCTCTACGTCACAGAGAATTTTCTTACGTAAAACTCTGGCTCTGTGTCTGCCTGCGTTACTGTGGTGATGCCCAGTGACGAGCGTAGCCTCAGGCCGTAGCCTCAGGCGTGCGTGCGTGCGCAGCAGCAGCAGGCAGCGCGTCAACCCGCCTGAACGAGTGCCGCTCGGGTGAGTCAGGCCCTAGCTAGGCGAGAGTTTTCCACAAGAATTTTGACAGGGCCACCGTTCCTACCGTGAACCGGGCGCGTGGCTAAAGTTGACGTGTATGCGGGTGAAGGTTTGAGGCTCAACGGTGTCGCAACGACCCAGTGACCCAGTAACTAGGGAAACATCAACATCCAAGCCCCAACAACAGTCAAGGCAGCCCATACACTACGAGAAGATCAAGCATCACGATTTGGAAAGATTGCAAAAATGTAAATCCTTTTCGTGTTCGTGAAATAGGACAGTGTCGGAGGAACTATGTTCACCACAGCCGGGACCCGAAGGACCAGTGGAACACTGAGCTAGATACAAATCAAAGGGGACAAATCGTCCATTCATTGCCCTCTTCCTGCCTTGGGCGTTAATCAATCCTCCTTCCTAACTCCGGGTATAACCTTGTCCCCAACGCCAGAGCGGAAGCGCTCAGATGGTTCCATATTTCTCCCTTCAACTCCATGCCATGCCGAAATCAACAGAATCATATCCTCCACGAGTGACCTAGTGTCAGAACATGTTCCTTGGTATCGCGTAACATCTTCCCTTCGTGCCGAAAAACCATGGCAGAAAACAAAAAAGTAGTGACAGATTTCCATCAGTGTTGTCGTAGACGGGTAGTCCCTTACTCCCAGTAAGGGGTGGTGCCACCCTGGGCGACGAGCTCCAGCTTCTGGACCTCAACTTTGTGAAGCGCATCAAGAAGCTTAGCGACGCGGGAGTCGCGGCTAGCCAGGAGCTGAGAAGCGTGAGCAGCGAACTCATAACGAATGGTAATAATCGTGTGGTAGAGGTAGTGGGCAACACAGCCGCGGCGCTGCTGGCGAAGAGCGGCGTACTCGCGCTGGCGAGCGGTCCGAACTCCTTCCTCGCGGTCGTGGTAGAATCGAGTGACGACAAAGACGGCTCCCTGAACCATCTCGCGAGCTTCCTGGACGAGGTCGCCAAGGGCATCGGTGCCAAGGGGTCCTTCGGCAGCGAGGACGATCATCTCCTTTCGGACTTGGCCAAGCAGGTTGATGATCTGGACAATGCTGTCGTCGAGGTCACGTCGAGACTTGTGGCGACGTGGAATGGTGAAAGTAAGGTCAACAGCGCGCTCATTGGCGCGACGGAACCGAAAGTGGTTCACGTTGTCGGGATAAGCCTCAAGGCCACGAAGGGCACGAGTAGAGGCAGGCATCTTGAAGAGGAGTCGTAGCAAGTGTTTTGGTAGTCTGCCAGATAAGAAATGAGGTAGTCGGCGTAGAGGGTAAACAAAAGGCTTGGTGAGCGTGTTTCTTTGGGCAAATGGAGGTTTTGGGTTGTTGTTTTTCTTCAGTGTCGAGCGGGATGGCAGTATCAGGAGTAGTGCCGCAGAAGCGAGAAGATTCTTGCTGCAGATGCTGCCTCGAGAATGCGTTGGGATACCGTGAGTTTGTGACTGTGAAGAAAGCTCAAGAGCGGTCGGTGTTAAATAAAAGTCTAGAGGGAAAAATATTTTTTTTCTGGTAGAGGTCGGTTGTTCATACAAACTGAATCGAAGTGGCATGCGGGTGCCGTTGTGCTGGTGCGCGGGGCAAGGAGGCAGAATTTCTGGCACCAGGCGCAGAGCCAGGCCGACGCTGGCCTGCCGGCACGATCAGTCTAATAGTACGGGCCATGTTGGAACCCTTTTGGCTTGTTTCGATGCGGTTGGTCGTGGACGACGATTCGAGGGATGCGCAAAAGTGAACTTGAGGTCAACCTTTTCAGGTGAAAGTTTACGAGAAACAATGCTTTGTATAATATGATCAAGATGAAAATTGATCAATGATACTCGACAAAGAACAAAGAACACAATCATTTGTGGTCGTGGACCAAAGGGATATCGCACTTTTATATCCCGAGGTTCGTTCGCCTCCACCCCACGATCTGCTGCATCCTTGACACCACTTGTGGCCTCATGTTACTTACACATGACCAAGAAAGCAATCGAGAGAAGTATGCACTGGCATAAATAAACTGGTGGCTCACGTCGAGCCAAGATGGTATGTTTCTGATGCATCGGATCATGTTGCTCTTGGCGTGCCTTGTACCCAACGCAACCCTAACCCACCCGCCGATCAGGCGTGCGTTGGTGGATCGAGCCGTTCCTGAGCATCATCAAATATTACGATCTGATTTGGAATATTTATGATCAGGCTCTGTCTAAGATCGCTGGATTCTTAGGGCTAAATGGCCGGTGTTTAGGATAAAAGATACAAGCCTTAGATCAGATTGGGGAGGAGACAGGTTGGACGGCGCCTGACAAGACCGCCGAGACAGCAGTTGGGGCCTCTCGCGCGCTTGAACGCTCGCTCGAGTGTTCACAGGAAAGAGGAAGGAGACAGCTTGAAGCATTTGACAGTGATTCACTAGAATCACAAGCTGTAGTATATAAGCAGATCTCTCACTTGTTCAACCTCTTCATCTCTTCTTCCACCCTTCATCCTTTCCTTCATCCACATTCTCTCTCTTTTGCACAATGTCTTCCGAACCGTCCAGCACCCCCGAACCCGACCACGACGATGCGACCCCCAAGGCGGCCAAGCCTTCTTCGAAGGGTCCGTCCGCGACCGACATCCTCGAGACCATTCGCCGAGAGGAAAAACGCATGATCGGTTGCATCCTCCCGCAGGCCCAGGAGAACCCCGAACTATACCAGAACATCATCACCAAGATCAAATCAAGCAAGATCAGCCAGCCAAAGAGATGGAGGGAGCATGGCCTCGTCAAGTACCTCACCGGTTGGCTAGCCGTGGCCGAGGAAGGCGAGCGTCCAGATCTCGAGAGACTCATCGGCGTCTTGGCCATCTTTGATTGCTACGCGAGCAATGCACCTTCTCAGCTCCGCACAGGGCTCGCCAAGCGCGGCCTGAGAGCGTGGGCGATCAGGAAGCTGAAGGGTGGCCGAGCCTCGACCGAGCGAATCTCGTCACAGACACCTCGAGCACCCCAAAAGGAAACCAATGTCAAGCAGGAAACTATCCTGCCTTCAATCGAGATCGACCAAATCGCACCTCGTGCATCTTCGACCACTGCTCAGGGGCTGAAGAGACGAGCCGAAGACCCCCCAGCCGAGAACTTGCCCAAGCGAACGGTTTCTCAGGCCGACCACGATGCCCTCGTAGCCCAAGTAGCCAGACTCAACGAGGCCCTAGATGCACACCAGCGAAGAACGAGTTACCGCAACTTTGGGATCCAGACCTCACCTCCTTCGACAGAGACCAGCACGAACCTGCCCTCTTCCGTCACAGAACAGCTCGTGAGGCACAATCGAACGCTTGCCGAGCACAGTCGAATCCTCTACGACCAAGACCGAGCAATTGTCGACCTCCCCTCCGTGATCCGCGAGATTGTTCGCCAGGAAACTCACAACGCCGTCCACCAGGAGGTCCAACGAGCGTTCGTTACCATGTCAAATGACACGGGCATCTTTCCGCGTTCGCAGGGCCACGTACAATCTTACACCTTCCTCCCTAATCAGTCAGTGTCCTCGTACACGCTCGACAGCTTCAACGAGCTCCAGATGGTGGTACCTCCTGCTCCTCAGGGGCGAGCTGCAGGCGGTAGACTCAACAGCAGACTCCTCCAGCCAAGGGGGTTTGATTATGGCCCTGGACACTGACGGACTTGAACGGGGGGGCTCCGATGAGCGGAGGAGGGAAACGATCGGGATTTCGCGGACCTGCAACAAGTGAGTGAGACCTGGGGCTGGCTTCCTTGAAGAGTGAGATGCAAGTTTGCAAATGTTGAGGCGCAAAAGCATGGGGGGGGCCTGGGCAAGAAAAAATGGAGCTGGGGCGTTCGAGGGAGTTTGCTGCATTGACAGGGCAAGGGGAGGAAGGAGCTGCGTTGCATTAGGGATTTCTTGGTGACACAAAAAAAATACAAGGTTAATCTAGCCGAACTAAGCGGTAATAAACATGAATTAATCAATGAAGAGGAAGAATAGGGACAAAGTCTCGCAACACCATAGCAGAGTAATGAGCCATTAACAACACCACAACTATCAAATTGGTGATGATTCCTTTCCTTTGCTCGCTATTCGGACCAGTCGGCGTTCAAATCAACCACTAAAAAGTATCCTAGCCTCCACGTGCAACAACGGACACCAACAGGGCATGTGAAACCCAACCTAACCACCACGACCAACAGACATCACCACAGAATCAGCCACTACAAAATGCCTCTCTGTCTTTGCCGCCATTGCCCCAATAAGAAACTCCGGCGTGTTTCGCCGAGCTCCTCCTTTCGCTCTTGACCGGCGTTAACTGCAGAGAGACCAAGAGAATCGAATGGGGTTGCCCGAGAGGTCTCAATAACTCCGAACCAACCCCCTGCAGCAACATCTCTTTTTTTTGTAAATGCTCGACGATGACAGGTGAGAGATATCGAATTCGACCCTTTTACCCCATACTGTTTCATAATGGGCTGGTTCTTGGCTTGGGTGGAACTCGATGCCCGGTGGCGCGGGGGGGCCACCAGCACATGTGTCTGGTCCAGATCAGCGTTGCGCCGGCCCATCGCAGAGGGACCCTAGAGGGACCCTAGTGCTCCTGGGGGCTAGGGGCACCCTTGGCCGCAGGCGCCAGAGGGCAGGCCGTTGTGCACTCTCGCGGCATCCGATTCGTCGCCCGCCTAGAGCTCCTTGTCTTGCTATTACCGACAGCAATGCGTCATCCCGTTCCCGCTAGTGAGGCCCCTTCACGCGTAGCGTCGTGCGCAGCAGCAAGCAAGCCATGGGGAGATCCAAGGCAGAAGCCACCCACGGCGAGGAGAGGAATGCGCAAGCGAGACAACTTTGGGCATTGAGATTTACAGGGTGTGTGCAACTTTTCAGGCTTCACTTTTCTCTTCGGGAGATCAAGGAGGCGAAAAATCCGGGGTGAAAAAGTAAGGGGGTCAGATCGGCAGATGAACCAATCCACAGCAATCGACTTGCCGCCAGTGACGGCCGTCCTCTACACCTCGGCATTGGACACATGGTGGTTTGACTTTCTGCTTAGGTGCTCCTGTAGTTTACCCCGCAAAGATCCTTAGAAAAGTGTGTCCTTCTTGCCGTGGTTGGGTGTTCTGTTCCTCTAACAAAATATACAACCCTTCTTAAATCACGAAGGTTATGCATCTACCGGGTTAACAGTAGAACAGGCCCACTTTGTGACAGAAATCGGTCTACTAATCAGAGCGTTCTTAGGTACGTAGTTCTCTAAATCTGTACGTACCTTAGGCAGGGTGCTCTTACTCCCAAGCTTTGACAGGGGGACCCTCAATGTCTCCTTGAACGACGATCTTGTCAGAGAGCGGGCGGACGGGCTGACGATGATGACGGGTGTCTTTTCGTTCGAGGCGAGAAAGTAGGCAGCATCACCAGTCGTAGTCGTTTTCGGAAGAGATGGAGTTCCTTCCAAGCTACGTGCATACCTACATACATATGCACATGTGCGGCTGCGGATGTGATGCTACACTACACTCAATAGATGCGGTAGCTAAGCAGAGAGGCAGAGCCGAGTTCAACTTCGGCTGCTCAAGGTGGGTTCCCCCAGAAGCTGGGCTCCTGGTTGCGGTGACTAGGGGATGGAGAGGGGGGGGGGGGCCTCGATTTAGGAAGCGAACCTCTGCAAGCAAAATAATTGGACAAAAGGTTTTTTGAGACAAGGGTAAAATATCTCTAGCGCCTCCATCAACGTGGAAATGGAATTGGCCGAAAGCACCAAGCACCCATGAAGCACAGATGGGGGATGGAGAGAGCTGGGGGCGGATCTTTTGCCTGGAGGGAAATCTGAGCGGGCTTGAGCCTGGAGCTGGAGGCATGGATCTTCGAGAGGGATTGGATCTGAAAAGTCATTCTCTGAAACCCAACTACTCGCTGCCTCGTCACTAATGTCTCATGTCTCTTTTTTTTCTTCTTTCCCTCAAATTCATCATCATGTCTTTCAACGGGAACAGCCTCGCCACCTTGTCTCTTCTTTTCCTTTCAAGCCTAGGCATTTGCATTTGCCCATGTCGTCACTCCACGATGACGTCTAAAAAAGCCCCCCCTGGGGGGATGGAGGTCTTAGCCCATGACGCGCCAGGGTCTAGCCCGAGCCGCAAGCCATGGTCATGGCCGCGCGCGCGCCAACAAAACAAAGAAAAATGAGGCGAAGCCTGGGGTGTGTGTTTCTCTGCAAGGTCCAGGAGTAAAATGAAAAGCGTTCGGTTCTGCAGAGAGGACAAGCTTAAGACGGGAAAAGCTCTCAGACAGCAGTAAAAAAGAAGAATGGATACGCCCCAAGAGAGAGAAGACGCCCCCCTCAAGGTTTACTATTACTCTACAAGGCAAATCAATCCAAGCCACCCCCAGAAAACGAAAATCATTCTGTAAAAAGTATATGTCTTCATCTTCAAGATCTTGACCAGTAGGAGACGAGCCTTTGTGTGTGGGCGCCAGCAATCAAACCCTGGAACCACACCCACTCTTTTTTTTCTTTCCCCCCAAAACTGGGGACTACGCCCCCCCTTGTCCGGCGTTTGTGTCAAGGGTGGTGGAACTGCGGGTGCATCGTGTAAGTCCCCAGCCATTCCCATGTAAGAGAGAGACGAGAAAGCCTGAGGCTAGAGTTTGAGGCTACTTGATGGGGTACTGCACCGTGAGATCTTCTTCCCTTCGGAGGAGAGAAAGGTTGAGCTTGTCCTTGTCCTTGCTGTTTGGTGGATTCCCTCCACCCCCATTCCGATCCGTCCATCCGTACAGCACCATGACATCCGAACCTTTGAGTGGAGGGGGGGCGTCCTCCGAAAGACCATGAGCCTGAGTTTGTTTGCTCCTTCCTCCTCTTCCTCTTGACTATTTAACTCTTCATCTCTCCCTCCTTTTTTTCTAATTTCTTCTCCCATCATCACACTTCGACTTCAGACTTGCCAACAGCATCTCTTCTACTTACACACAAAAAACCACCACTTTTTACCAAAAACACCAAATCAACCATCAACATGCCTGCCTACGAGTACTGCTGCCAGTGTGGAGGCATGATTGTCATCAGCACCACCTGCACTGCCTGCGGTCACAAGCAGTGCCCTGCCTGCCCCATGTCCTAAATTGTTCATGGGGAGAGTCTTGTCGGCGACGACAATGGACTTGCTCTCGACTGTTCAGCCACACTCCTTGGTGCGTTCTCTCGTCTCCAACTACATGGAAGACCTCCATTAACACGCTTCCAGATGTCTCGAACTCCTCGCATCATGGATCACAACAACACCTCGAGATACGAGTCTAAACACACTCGCTCGATCTTGACGACCAACCACCACTCGACGACTTTGTACGACTTGGCGCAATCGGGTTTTTCGCTCTGGGATTTTCAGCCTTTCAACTTCTACCCTGTCGTCACCTTTACCTCCCTTTTTACCTGGAATTCTTCTCTGGCCTTTCTCGATTTGATACACTGAAATTTTCGGAGTCGGTTCGGCGTAAACCCTCACGCTTTACGGGGTTCAAAGCAACAACCGTTCACCTTCGCCATTTTCAGCACCTGGCTTTCTGGTTGTATTGTATTGCACGGCGCCGAAGAATGAACATCAACGCCTGTCCACTGGGTTTTGGATTCGGACAAGGGCGTTTTTCTTCTTGTTTTTACTGCTGTTGGCTTCAGTACGTGGCCTTGGGATGGATGGAATACGAGGGAAATGAATGAATCGCAACGGATGATTGATTGTATAGTATCGATACCCGCAGTCTTTGGACGGCTCGATTTAGAGAAAGAAACCAAGGCTTTTTTTTTTCTGCATATTTTTTCTTGTTGATGTGAAGTATTGTTTATTTGTTCATGTCCACAATAAGGCCGAATCTGTGATGGAGCCTCTCAACCTTTGACACATTGGTTCTGTATTGTTGAACCTTTTTTGGCAGAATTTTCCTATGGAGAACCTTTGCAAGAATAATGCTGAATCTTTTGACAGACTTTGAATATCGAACGATTCGACTCAACACTCTCGCATGTTGTCCCTTGTTGAACCCTCTTGATTGAATCGACCTTTGAAGCTTGACTGAGCCTCTGTGAAAGACCCCACGATATAAACGCACCAATCACAAAAGCCAGTCCCTTGCCGTCACATCGTTCCCTTCGCCACCAAACACCCACGCACGTCCTCTCAACCCCCCAGCTCCGATCTCTCCCGATCTCCTCCTTCATCAGCCCCGGAAAATTCCCTCACCATCAAGATCGTCTCTCGGCCCTTTTCACCAAAGATCCGAAACCCCATGCGCTCATAGAAGGGAACCACCTTGTCATTCTCTCCCGCGATCCCAACGTATACTCCGTCGCAAGCCGACGACAGCCTTTCTACTACAGACGAGATCAGTTTGCCTCCCCAGCCCTGTCGCTGCCATTCGTCCAGGAGATCTATGTGCAGTGTTGCTCTAGTGCCTTGTCGGATGAGTTCTTCGCAGCCCTTTGTCAGCAGTGCTTCTGGGTCGTGGAGTAGTTCTGATAGGTGTCTTCCAACGTTGTCATCTTCGTCGAGGTTCATCTCTGGTTGGGGTATGGTAGCTAGGTAGGATGGCCACGCGGCCTTGAGAGCGAGTACGTCTGGACAGGCGATGCAGTAACCCACGACAGTACCGTCACCAGAGTCCAGGACGAGGCATGTAGATGGCGAATGGTACGTGTACGGGTGCGTCCACAGAAGAGGCGCAAAGTGGTGAGCCCCCTTTGACGCGTCAAGAGTTGGAGGTAGAGTCTCGCAGCACTTGGATCATCGACCGGTGAGAACAAAGAATGTCGAGGTACCAAGGCAAGACTTACAATATGCGTCATGGCATCAAAGTCCCGTGCCTCGTAGGGTCGTATGAAAGCCATCTTTGTATCTATCGTGCTTTTGTCCTCAAGGTATATCCCAACAAGTGTACCCAGAGATCGTCGTCGGTGTAGGTGCTCTTTGTAGTCAAATGAAGCATGTCCCCCCTCAATCAGCTTCGAAGGAGCGCATCATGTATTTTACTCCCCGCATTTAGCATAAATGCATGCATGCAGCTTCTAGCCAATTGCTGATAAACATGCGAATGCACATTAACGCGAGACTGACCTCATGGCACAGCAGATTATGTATGTCTAAAATGTTGACCAAGTATCTTCTACAAGTTGATCTAGTCTCCAAATTGAGTATTGCATGAGCTACACTTCTATGCCTCCTTGACTTTGACTAATCTACATCCTTCTTCTCTGCCAGCTTCCCCTCCAGCTGCTCCACGTGTGCCCTGATCTTGCCAAACTGCCATGGCCAGTCAACCACATACAAGAAGGGTCGCAGATCATGTCGGTTGTCATCAGGGTTGTAAGGACAAAGGTGAATGCTAGGCGTAATTATTGTCGACTTGTGGCGATTCACGGCCTAATGGAATGAGCGCTGTCGAGGGATATTGAGGCTTGACTTACGTAGTAAAAGTAGAATCTGCACACCTTCTCCGCAATCTGTCGGGGGCCATAGCCAGGACGATGACTCCAGTCGCTGAGGAGTCGCAGGTAAGCGGACCAAGGTCCAAGCTTGTCAACCTTTCTCAGGATCTACATGATTAGCATCCAACTCAGGGGAAGTTATGGGGACTTACTCCAAAGACAGACAGCTCCTCGTACGTCATGCCCATCTCTTGCTCTGACTCGTCATCCTGCACACCTGCAGAGAGCGGCAGGAGCTCAGCAGTAGGTGTCGCCTCGATGAAATCGGTGAGAATTGGGAGGTCCCAGTTGACTCGGGCCCATCGCTGGAAGTCCTTGGCATCATTCTTGGAAATGCTGCCAAGGGGTGCAAGATCTGCCGAACTAGCATCCTATTAAATCATCAGCCAAGTTCCAAGGTATTTCTCAATTAGTTTAGGTAGCTTACGTATTTAGTAAAGTATCCACGCAGGTTCTGCATATAGTTAGCATCAGAAGGACAAGCTCATAGACACGTTACTCACCTCATCTACATTGCCGGATCCAAGCACAAGAAGGGCTGCTCCAGCTCTGGGAAGACCTCTGGCAGTAGTCGACAGCTGAGCTAGCGAATAAGCAATCACCATACGGCTACGAGCCTGGATGTTCTGCTTGGCAAGGTTCTCAGCCCGAGAACCTCCTTCAACCTGGTACTTCGGCTTAAAGCTGAGGGCCTTTTCGACCATGAGCTCGTTAGCAGCCACGGTCTCGTCGATTTTGATAGTCGAGTGGAAAGAACCAAGAACCTCTGCGAGCTTCCTGGCCCGCCCTTCGGTCTCCTCAGACGAGTTGACCGTTCCCATGTAACACGTGTGCAGAAGACGGCCAACAATCTCCTGAGGTGTAGTAGGAGTAAACTCCTTGTCACCCGTAACCCGTCTCAGGGCCTCGAGCGTAGTGTTCTCACCAGCCTTGATCGAAACCATGACCAGACGAGCCATGCCATAAACGAAGAGCGCCACACTCGAGCTGTCAAGACCACCGGACAGCGGCAAGAAGAAGCCAGGGGAGTTTGTTCTCGTCAGATACTGCCACAGATAAACGCTTGTAGACATGTAAATCTCCTCCATAGGATCAAGAATCTTGAGCTGAATAGCGGGAGAAATCTCCGGCCGGTTGGACAACCAGATTTCTTCAGCAGGTCTCGAGAGGACGAGGTCACACTCGACTCGAGGGAACTCAGGCTGTGCAGCAGCCTGGACGTTTCGGCTGATGCTGCTTCGGAAACTGCGCACCTTTTCGATGTCGACCGTAGCCACAGTCACCTCGACAGATGCGAGGGAGAATTGACTTCCTTGAGCGAAAACTTCGCCGTTCTGAATAACCATGCTGCTTCCGTCGTGCATCATGCGAGCATCACCGTCAACACCAGTCGCGTTGGCATAGACATAAATTCCACCCAACTTTCTGGTAGAGTTGGCGATAAGTTCCAGTCGAGTTCGCAGTTTTCGGAGCTCGGCATGAGATGCACTAGAGTTGAGAATGATCTCGGCACCGTTGAGGCCAGCGAAAGTGGATGGGTTCAGAGGAACAAACATCTCCTCGCAAGACTCGCAAGTCACGGCAGTATCTGGCGTAGACAGAATCATGTCGCCGATGGGTACTGACGACTGGCCAGTCACCTTTCGCACAGGGCCATCGAGATAGTAGGTCTCAACCTGTCGCGGCTTGCTCCAGGCAGTGAAATGACGGGCTTCGCGATAGAGACCGTCATTGGCAAGGGCAGTCTTTGGCCTAATACAAAAGATCTTGCGATACGTGCAGAGCACACGAGAGTTGTATCGAACATTGCGATGGCGCACTCCAAGCTATCTTGCATCAGCAATTGTTTTCAAGTGCCATTTCGTGGTTCAGTCACGTCGACTATCGGATCATGCCAACACCAGAACAATCAATCAGGAACCGTAGACTTACACCAAGATCAATAAGCATTCCCTTGCAAACCTCATCCGAGATAATATCGGCAAGCACCTCCCAAGAGTGCAAAAAGGTATCGCCTATTTCCGGAGGAACCAAGTGTGGTTAGTCGACCAATCAATTAACGAGATACCCTCAACATGGGGTTTTCAGGACTCGTGATTCCTACCTTCAAGGTGGTGATCGAGAGCACAGTAACCAGGAATCTCCAGCTCAGGACCGGTTCTCAGCGTGGCACCCTTGTCCTTGGCGATCCGGATCGACTCTAGAATGCGCTCCTTGTTCCCGAGAAAGTCGAGCGGGATGCTGGGCAGCGTGGCCGCCGCGACAGTTACCAGAGCCATGTCGGAGGATGAGACTCGGTCTCCTGCTTAAGACTATGACTTGGGAAAGTTGGATTGACGGTTGAGAGTTGAAAGGAAGTGTTTTTGTGAGTGTTTTACGAGATGCCGTGAAATGTCCGTCCCCGGAGCACGCGCGCAAGCAGAAGCCAAGTCAAGTGCGGGGGATACGACTCACTAAAGCATCCCACCACGGTCACGTGCTACCCCGCTAGTTCCGCGACAGCTTCAACCAGATAGTCCCGCTGGCGCTATCAATATGGCAGATAGTCGAGATAGTGTGCCAGACTAAACCATCTGCTTATGGTAGGAGTAGTGTTCATGCCTCGGTCCAATTGGCACTTGATGACTCGATACTTGCCATGCTTTTAGGTGCAACTACATTGAGCCTAGGTGCCATTCAATGCATTTCTTCACATACCCAAGACTCACAATAAGCAGCGAACAACCACTCAGTTTCAAAGTTTTGTAAATTGATCAAGGTGGTATCCTCACCGCGCCTTTAAGGTCTCCGCCAGTTTCCCATCCTATACATAGGTACACAAACCAAACACCTCTCCTCAGTGCTCCATCGAAATGCGAACGCGCTTGATTTCCTTTCCATTCTTCCTCCAAACATTGTTTCTTTCCTCCACATTTCGCCCCGACGCCAGCACTTCGAATCAAAGGCCTGCTCGATCCATTTCGCCGGCCGGGTGTGTCTGTCTGCGCCAGTTACTAGATTCCAACCTGCCCTAGCCTAGCAACAAACTGATTCAAAATTGTCTTCCACAAAGAAAACGAAATAAAAAAAGAGAATGAGGTATTAATCGCCCCGAGAATTATACAGTTGCTTGGGAACCCTTCGTCCCAGACTTTTTTTGGTAGATTGAGGGCAGCGGAATAAAGTGATGGCTAAAAGAAAAGGGCCGTGAGGTATCTTCGTCGTGAGTCTCATTGTGCCGGCAAATAAGGGATTAGGAGAAGGGAAATATCAGGTACATGACTCCTGTTGGAGCCGTCAGATCATGCCTCCCGGAAGCACGTTGCTGCTCATGCTAGGAGGCATAGGCGGGGGAGCCATGGGCTGAGGGGGGCTTTGGCGCATCGATCTCGCTCGTACGTTCATACCGTTCGCTTCGCTCGTTGCTTTTCGTAGTCGTTGTCGGTAGAGTCCGGCGTCATCATCCTCGCTACGAAATCCGGCGCGGTGCTCATCGCCGCCAGCAGCGCTCAGGGGGTGGTGCGAGCCCATGGTACCTTCACCCAGCGTCGTGCCAGTGTTCTTGCGTCGAGGGTTGATAGGTGGCAGGGGTGGTGCGGTCATGTTGCCGTGCAGGTTAGGTGTTGAAAGTGCGCCGCCGTTGAGACCACCAGGGCCTGGTCGAAGGGCATCCCGGGGCATCATCTGCCCTGTTGGTGACAGGATCGAGGGCTCCGACATGTCTCTGTTTCGCATGACACCGCCAGGGTATGGTCCGCCATATGGTCCTCGAGGACCAGCGCCAGGAGGACCATAGGGAGACGGAGCTCCACTCAAAGGCGTGATCGGGGATGGCTGCCCAGCATCGTATCCGTGACCAGGCTGAATGTGCAAGTTGTTGTCTGGGCGGTTGAATCGTCCAGGGGAAGCACTGGAGGCAGCATATGACTGGGGTGGCATGTGTGGGGAGCGTCGCATGTCCTGACCCGGCATCATCTGTGATCTCAGCATCGGACCTTGTCGAGGCATACCATTGGGACCCATGGGCGAGGCCAGAGGGTTATGGTGATCATCACGAGGGATAGAGCCGTTTCTCAAGCGTGGTGGTCGGCTACCAGAACGACCTCCGTTACTAGCTTCGGAACCGCTCCGGTCGCGCTCAGAGGGCGCTCGGGATCCAGAACGAGAGTTGCCCCCATTTCTAACCTCCTCGCTTGGCACTCGGTTGTAGGTGACTGGGGGAGGCCTTCGTTCCTGTGATGGCGGTCGTGAGCCACCTGTCTGAGCTCGATCTCGGCTTGGAGGGGCCTGCTGCGGGCCCTGGTAACGCTGCTGGACCTCAAGTTCCTTCATTCTCTGAAGCTCACGTCGAGCCTGTCGGAAAGCCTTGAGACCGGCATGCATGTTCTCCTTCTCCTCAGGCTCCTGTTGATCATCTCTCTCATGTCTATCTTCAGGGGATCGCTGAGCCTCATCACTGAATTCGAACGAACTGCGTCGAGGAGAGGCGGACGCAGGGGCTGGCGAGGAACCACGCAGGCCAAGCAACTTCTTCGCCTTTGACTGGTTCTGGGTCTCTCGATCCATTCGGCCACGGTCAACCAGAGAGCCACGGCTTGACTTGGACTTGAGAATACCCAGGGCATTAGGCCGAGGGGGAGGGGGGAGTTCAGAGACAGGTGGAGCGGCCGGGACCAACTTGCTGCTGTCAGCTTCAACATACGAAGTCAGTCTCTCCCTAACACGCCTTGCACCATCAGCAAGATGTCGAGCAAACTCGTCCGGCTCGTCTCCTTGGTTGTTCTCCAACTTCGAGTTTCGAGCAGAACTAGGAGCGGACAAGATCTGAGCTTCCACCAACCCTGACGATCGCGTAGGGCTAGTGACACTTCCATCAATCGACATGGCCAGATCCCTCTCAATGGTTTCCCAAGCATTTGCGTTAACCGTCATAGGTTCGTAAGTGTGCGCATCAGGGCGCTCAGGTGGAAATCGCGAGGCCAGATCAGCGTCATTAGGCAGGCTGCCATAGACTGACGATGCACCACTGTCGTTTCGCAGATGTTGACGAACCATGCCGCTCAAGCCTCCAGAGCCGGGTCCCAATGTGGGTGAGTCCTCAGGGGACTCATCTTTGGGGCGAGAAGCTACGCTTTCGGGTCTGTCAGAAAGAGACAGAGGGGTAGGGAGCGCGGATTTCCTGAAGGCCGGGTGCTCATTGTCGGCAGGCCTCTCAACATGTACTTGAGGTGGGGGAGGTGGTGGGTTTTGGGGAGGCGGAACCTCGCTTGGTAGGGGTTGATCATCGTCGTCGTCATCAAAGAAAGTCGAAGGTTGAGTTTCCTCCTGGACTGTTGGTTCCGTCCTAAGCAGAGAAGAGTCGTGCTTCTCGAAAGTTCGGTTGCCAGAAGATGATCGGGAGACCGTAGGTTGTGAGGCGTTTGACTCGGTACGGAATCGGTTGGTAGGAGTATCACGACCCTGCTGCATTTGCACCTGACGCTGGGCATACCTGTTCTCGTCATACTGACCGCTTGACCTGCCGTTGAGGAGCCTGCTTCGATCAAGTGGCTGAGCTTCTCCCGTCTCACTAATAGGGGGGCTGAGAGGCGGAGTGGCGCCAAAAGCCTTCTCTTCGACGCTAGGAAATTTGTTGGCAGAGTCAACAGGGCTCAGCTGAGATGATGTTGGTGGGCTGAAAGATCTCAAGTTCGGGGCACTAGCCTTGGCGAGAATCGATCGGGTCACGAATCGGTCACCAAACGTAGCACTGGCTGGGGATGGCACAGTGGGTGTGAGGTCTGGTGTTCGGTTGCCCAGTGTTCTCCTTGAGAGAGTATCAAGCCTTGACAGGGCGGATGACTGCTGATCTTGGACATCCTGGTTCAGGCTCTGCTCGTACAGTCGACGTGTCCGGGTCACACTCCGTTCCATCGGTGGTGTTGGGCTGACAGTACGTGACGTGCCAGCGAAAGATTGCCAGTCCTTTACAGAGGAAGCAGGCTGTGAAGAGGTGATTGAGGTGGCGGCTGTTGAGTTTCGAGGGCCAGAGGAAGTGGTTGAGTTGGTCTCTCGCTTCCTGTTGTAATCTGGCTGTGCAGGAGACTCTGGCCGAGCAGTTTCTGACTCCATCGAGTCATTCTGGTCAAAGTCCTCAAGGCCCTGTCTCTCCTTTTCGGCCTGCCGCCACTTTTGGAACGCTGATTGAGCGACGTCGTCGTCGTAAAGGGCTCGACCACTCATAGCCCCACTACCTCCCGCAGCAATCTTGTAAATCTTCTGACGACCGCCAAACAGATTGTTTCCCTCTGTGGGCTTCGACCGGCCCATGATGCTCCCTGATGTCGATGCGGCATCATCTGATGACTGAAAGGATGACCGAGCAAAGGGAGCCCGGATAGATTCAACCTCGGCAATATCTCCCAACCCAGCGCCAAAACCAAAGTCCATCATTCTTGACTGTCTCTTAGGGAAGAGCACACTGTCGTCACTGGCCTTACCAACCTTGGTGTTGGGGTCATCCTGCTCACGCAACATGGAGAATCGTGCTGAAAGCTTGGTCATGAGCAGACTGGTTCGGAATTCATCGGTCGATGGAAGAGCGCTGGCAAGGTCGATCTCCTTTTTCGGTTCTTCCTCTGGTGCCTTTTTCTTGCCAAACATCTTGAATGGGCTTGACGACTCGGACTCGACCGACGGTCGAGGGGCATCGAGCTCATCCTTGCCCTTCTTTCGGCCTCTAAATCGGTTCATGTTCATGGAAAGGGCGTTGGGCCCAAAAACTAGGTGTGATGTCGTTTGAATTCGAGGGCGGATAAGAGAAAACGCTTCGGTGCTTCGCTTAATTCATCACAAGGATCGGGTATCGGTGAGGTCGAACGAAATTGGTAACAATACCAATTTTATTTCGAGCACTATGCCAGTCAGCCCGAGTACGTTGAGGATTGAGACTCGCCCGATTTGATCGAGGCTTCTGAATGCGAGCTCAGAGTTGCGTTGGGAGCACCCGTGAAATTGATTTCAACAAGATCGATGTCGCCCACAGTGCGTGCACCCAGCTGCAGAACATGAAGATATTTCCCGTACCTGTATTTGTTTGTCTCCCGATGAGATGGATCCAGTCGAAGGGCCAGTGCACAGAAGCTTAGGTCGTGATCAAACCCGAGCGTAGTTGTAGAGAACGAAGGGAAGCACGGCCGTAATGCAGAGCACGAGAGGGGTCACTTGTACTCGCTCGAGGGTGGTGGTCTAGCGACGGAAATCGTGTCGGAGCCGTCGTTGCTCAACAGGGTCGAAAAAAAACAGGTCGCACGATCCGAAGTTTGCTGCGAGCCGAGGGCGGGCGGTGGCAGTGAAAATGTAAGAAGAAGAGGGTAGCCGGCGGGCGTTGACGAACGAAGATGTGTCGGACGTTGAGACCAGAAAGGGAAACGATGGAGGCAAGTCTGGCGGATAAAGGAGGTTTGTCTCAGATTCGGTGCAGGAGAATGAACAAAGCCAGGCGCCCGAATTTGCCGCTGGTCAGGTTGCTATGAGTCGGATGGGCCCTGTTTGGTTCCGGTTTGCGGATCTCAAGGGAGGACTGGAGGTGAGCGAAAGTCGAGGCAGTCTAACGAAGGAGATAAATGACGAGAAAAGAGACTCTCAAATGGGTGACTGTCTGGCCGGCAGCTTGATTCGATCTCATCAATCTGGGGGTACCTTGGGGTCAGTAGGGAATCTTCCGAATGAGAAGAAGACTCGTGATCCCGACAGGCTGGAGTTGACCTTGACGAGAGGAGAAGTTGGGGATGAAGGGGGAATGAACAAACGAATGGACGAACAAAGAACAAACGAAGGCAACCCGCTGGATGATTTGTGCTGAACCAACCCAGAGTTTTCCTTGACGGGAGATGACTCCAGGGGGATACAGGGCGCTCCGGGGTGGAGTGGGGTGTGAGCAGGGACAGGTAGAGACGTTGGAGGCTAGTCCTGAAATGGAATAGGGGATGATTTAGGATGAGTACGTACTCCTTTTGTTCCGGTGATGCCATGGAAGGGCCCGGACTATTTGAGGGGACATGTAAGACACGAGGGATTACTTTTTTAACTCTGATGCATTTCCTTGCTGTGATCGCCTTTGAACCGCTGAATTCCAGTGGTAATGTAGCGCTGAATGGAACGATGGCTCATGGTGGACAAGGATTTTGAAGAGTGCAAAGAGCAACCTGGGAAGAAATTGGGACGGGATGAACAGTGCACGGTACGTACCTCCGGGGCATGCGACAGGGTGTGAGCTTAACAAGCAACATCCATGGAAAGAGCTATCAGGGGTGAATGCCCACCGCTCACGGCCCATTCCCAACAGGCGCTTCGGCGGGCAGCCCGCGGTCGGTAGGTGGGTTTTTTGGGCGTCTCCCTCAGCGGACCTGGCCCAGGCTTTTCCAGTGGACATGCACTGGAACCCTCCACTCTGGAAATGGCCGGTCAAACAGGTGGTGAGCATCGGGTTTTCACCCACGTTGACAACGGCCCTCTGGAATTCTTCCAAGCTGTTGGGTTTTGATAAAGATCTGAAAGGGATGGTGATCAGTCAGAAGCATCGCGTCATGTTGACTTCAGGGGCCGACGACATGCCAATGGAAAACAAATGAGCCTCACACTTTCACAACCTACGCATTGGCAGCATTGACGCTCCTCACCACCATCAGGTCGACCCACGAAACACAAGATGCTACCTATGTCCAACATACCAAGCGCGACACGAACCATGCGCGTCTCACCCGAGGGGATCCAAAGGTCTCGACGCCCTCGACACACACACACACACGGGCGCGGGCATCCATTCTCTCAGGGACTCTCCTGCCCACGTTTGCTTGCACCTATCCGGCGGACAAGATGCGTCCTGCAAACGCCAGGTCTCTTCCCGTCTTACATACCCGCCCGCCACCTCCGTGGGATCTGTACGGCTCAAGGGACCAAGTCTCGGATTTCAGGTTGCGGCATGGGAGAGAAAAGGCCATGGGTTGCTGGTTGGAGTGCGAGCGACATGGGCTGGGGATAAGGTCTGACACTGACATGAAGCCATGGTGTCTTGGGGGGGAAGATGCCACCGTCCTATCACTGCTCCTACAGAGCTTCGCGAAAAGAGAGAGCAACGCGGCTGCGGGAGCGAATTGAGCCATAGGTCCTTGCTATCTCTCTGAGCTTGCCCTTCCCGCCGCTGTGAATAGGGGCGGGCGTGAGGCTTGCTTGGGTTTCTAAGCGGGCGGCTTCCAGGCTAAGACCACAAGTGCAGCCGTTGGAGGCTACTGCAAGGAACGGCTTCCGGTCACATTTCCGTCCCATGCCATCCGTCCCCTAGTGCGTCGGCGGGTGCAACGCCTAGGGTTCCATTGGGCACTCGCTGCGAGGTGGGAATTGTGACGGACGCAAACTCTAAGCACCAAAAGCAGAACGAGAGAGTTGACCAACGAGGATTGGATCGATTGACAACCGTTATCCTTCTCCTGGGGTGTCAATTCGACCTTCTGTAAGGAGCACACGTAGGCACACTCACTCTGTCTCCCAATTTTGCAACGTCCGAGCTCTGTGTAAAGGATTCCAAAACTTCAAGGGGTAAATACTACTCAGCTGATGCAAGAGAGAACTTCAGTAACGGAGTAACATGGTAGGGCGTCTATCATCACAAAACTTTGCAGCAACTTTGATTGCTCAATCCCATCTAGCCCCCGTCATCCCGGGTGAGGCGTTGGAGTTTAGAGCGCTAAATCGCAGCGTCACATTACGCATCTCTCAGGATCCAACATCTCACAACTTGCATCAACCAGACAAGCCCCTTGGAATACCCCTTTCGAACCTCAATTCAATCCTTTGAAGATCAATTTTCGCATCCCGCTTCTCAGACCAACCAGTTCCTCTCCTTACTATTCTATGTGTCGCACACAAAACCTGGTGACACTCTCCACACTCGCCACTGGTCACCCCTGGATTGGGTTCTAGGATCAAGCGTCTTCCCGTGCTGCAACTCGGGCGATATGCAGTCGCATTGGCCTCCTGCAACTTACATACATGCTACTACCTCACTGGTCCCTGCCTGCGTGAGGTTCTTGGACGAGTAAGAGCTTGGGATTGGCTTCACCTCTTTTCCCCTCTGTGGTCACCTTTCTTTTATCTCGCCAACTAGTGTCTTGATCTGCTTGGTAGTCGGTGTCGCTTCAGCTTCAGCTCGTCTGGGATCTTTGTTTAGAGTCCACGGCACAGATGCAATGCACAACCCCCTTTCCCCTAAGTTGTGCCTCGTTTTCGAGTTTCGTCAAATGGTTTTTTTCTTTTCCTACTTGATCTCAAACCGCCATCCCAGAAGCCTAGCCAGCCTGATCCTTCCATCCATCCTAGACCGGTCGATCATTGCAGTTTTTAAGATGGCCTGCTCCACTCGTTGAGCTCAAACAATTCCCGAGCTTCGATCTCACTCAGCAAGCCGCCTGCATCGTCTTTGCTTGGGGCGCGGCTCGCAAAACTGCCGTCCAAGACATTCTAGCTGACTGTTTTTGCCGCCGCCATCATAGTGCCATTCTCGAGACACGATGATGGCATTCAGGGATCAACGGATGTCATTGCCAAGCTCCCCGCAGCATGTGAATCGCCCTTTGGAAAGCCTCAGCCGCCTTCTTGACTCCCGATTCCGCCGCGCGGCCTCGGCGTGTCGCAACAGGAGGCTCAGTTTCTTTTGCTAAAGAAGAAGAGCCTGGAATGATGACCGAGCCTTCGGGGGCGCTTCTCTGGGGCCGCCTTGACACGGCCAGGCTCAGACTCAGGTACAGGCACAGGCACTCGCCAACTCCGATTACTAGGGACGCCCCCTGGGAGCTGTCCAAACGGCAACGGTGGAGGCAGTTCCCCTGACACTATTCCCCATATGGCCCTAGCCGTCTCTTTGCCCCGCTATTTTAGATGCTTTTGGACAGGGGAAGGAGAGGTGTGTTCGTTGGTTCAGGTTCCTTCCTCTGGTGCCTGCATCCACGAGCGCATGGTCGTGCCTGCTTGTGCGTGCGAAAGGTGACATCGCGGAAATCGGATCTGCCTTTTTAACCTCGTTCAATAGAACAAGTGCTCATGTGTCGCGGAAAAATCTTGGCCTCAGTATCCGTCATCACAACCACCAGCGTCATCCCTCCTTCATCTCGATGTGTTGCCGATCTGTTCATGTGGCTTTTTATTTACTCATGATTAATTAATTAATTCCCTTGTCCGTGGCACCAGTTCAGCGAAAAAGAGAACCGTCGTGGCGTTGTCGGCTATTGAACGCTAACCTTCAAGTTGGTTGGTTCTCGAAAAAGAATTCCTCTCTGGACGGTTCCCAATATTGACAAACGGTGTCCCGTTCCAGGGCTTCTCTTCCTTCCCACAAAATCGGTTCGGGGGCCACTTCGCTCGGCTTAGCGATCCATCCCATCCCAATCCCAATCCCAATCGACCGGTCATCGAATCCCCCTCAACTCGTCCAGTCTCGTTGTTCGCTGATCATGCCTGGGAATAGCGTAGAGCTGCCCACCCCGGTATCTCTCCCAACTCGCCGGGACCACCTAACGGCTCGCCTCGCTATGAACCGACATGACACTGGGCCCTCACCCTGCCAAAATGCAGCCTTGGGCTGCTGGCCATGTCCGAGAAGCCCTGTCGAGCTTCAAGCCCTGCCGGCTGCCAACATTCTGCCGTGCTTCTTACATGTCTTCCGGGGACAGCTTATGGTTCAATTTCGATGACCCCCCAGTTGATCGCATAATATTTCCCCGTGCGGTCCTGACTACGGTGGTAACGGTAAGCTGGGCTGTCTAGCTTCTGGCACAAACCCAGCGCGGTGGTCATGGAATGGCCCCGGAACTCTCGAGGCTTTCTAAATGTGACGTCCGCTCCATTCCTCCTCCATTTCATCCAGAACCCCGGTACTTGACTCTGCTCTGGCCAAGATATTCGAACCTCATCAAACAACATAGCTCATCATTTGATCAGGAATCACAGTCAGCCGGTGAGGCCCATTTCCCAGCTCATCTCTCCCGGCTGAAATGGTGTCTCTCGGACATTTTCTCCGCCACACCGCAGACAGTGTGCTGCTGAAACCATTCGGCCGAGCCTGGCAATTACACATTACGCCTTCGGTTTCCCACGAGTTGGTATGCAATTCTGCTCGTTACGAAGTTTCTTGCATCGGTTCGCGATGCGAGGTATTGTCCAAGTTGTCTGCGTCATCGTCAGTATCTTCATTTGCGACAAGCTGGTCTCATCAAGACCCGGCTCCCTGGCTTTCACGCCCCCTCCCCTGCACGCACTAAGAAGACGGGAGCAAACAATCTCCGCCCAAGAAATCATGAGCTTCCATCTCATTTGCCCTCGTGATACAGCTCCCTTCTTGGATCAAGATGCCGACTCGGTGGGAACTATCTCGCCCATGCCAGCAGTTCATTCTATGGTGGTGAGTCGATCCCAGCTCAGCTGGTCGAAGAATTATTCGGTTCACGCTAGCCAGGCTTGAACTTGTTTCCTCAGTCCGTCCATGTTTGACTTTGGCTGTCGAAAGCCACCCGCTCCGTTTAATCTCACTACAGTCCACCACAGTCCACTTGCGCGGGGTTGGATGACGAAGCAAACATTCAATTCAAAGTAAACAAGCATTCGACGACGCGACGCGACGCGGGGTCGGCAGAGTTGCATCCTCGGTCTTCGTTGTGATATGGGGTCGTTGTTGCGTGATGCTACTCTGTCATATCATGGAAGCGGTGTCATTGACTTCCCTCGGCTCTCCCTTCATGAGAACGTGTTATCAACAAAGAAAGCCTCGGAAAGGAGCTCTTCTCATTGATCGACAACGAAAAACTGACAATCGCTTGAACTGAGTTTTCGGACAGAGCCGGCATGTCCTTGACAGCTCCAGTCCCACAACCCCAACGGGTACAGCCGTGATCGACTGCCAGCAATCTTGAGGATACATATGTCGATCATACACAAGACGGCAGCACCAGTATGATCTTCATGGCCGAGTGGCAAAAAAACGCATGCTATCATTCCCCTGCTGTTCATCCTCTTCACAGCAACCGTTGTTTTCTCTTATTTATTCTGGTAACCCAGGTTACGAATCGTCCTTGCATATGGCTTCTGCAGGGCGAATGCAGACGCCGCACTTCATCATTTGAGACCTCGCCCCATCCGCTGAAGAAGCAGCTGATAGCAATGGAGCCCCAGCTTCCAGAAACAGCGCCATTGCGGAGAAAATTGTCCTGGATGCAGCCACTGTTCATTTCGCCCAAGCCCACGCCATCACCAGGGTCCAGGTGGCCTGATTATACCCTTGGCGGGAGACGGAACATGCGCAGAAGCCTGGGATGAGACGGCCGGAATAAATCAATGAGGCGGTTCAGGGTTCTCACACCCGACTGGCGGTCAGCTCACTGACGGGGAGCCAACATCAGATCTTGAGAGTGCCTCAATCTCAGCCGGGACGGTGAAAGATGCACTAGCGAACGCCCGACGCCTTGGATCTCACGATGCTGCACAAGCGTAGCAGTAGTGTGTATGACCCTGGTACAGACTCTTCGAGACTTGGAGACGTGGGGTAGGACATGGTATTGGCGAGAATAATGAGATCTATATACCAATCTACCTACGGATACTTGCGAGTGCGAGTAAAAGTGCACTTTTACATATCCGACATTGCCAAATAACGCCACAACGCCTTTTGCCAGGATCCACGACATGCTGATAAGCAACGTCAAGGATTCAAGAAAACCAATATTCCAACGCTATCTTTCAAGTCACAGTCTGTACGGAGTCGTGCTTTTCACCATGGATATCGGCCGTGGCCGGAGTCCTCTAATGACCAATGTTTCTTCAGCTTTGGTTTCTTTGGGTAGCGTCGAGGCTTGACATGGACATATCCTCGTTGGTCTCATTTGCCAGCGACTCAAAACGGGAGTCCTTCTCACGGACGGGTGCTTCCCCGTGGTCAAAGGCGAATCCAGGGTGGCCAGCGTTCAGAAGGAGAACAGCAACACACATCATGCTAAATAAGTGTTAGCAAAGGGCATAGGCTTTGAGAAATTTTGAGTGACACTCACCAAGATTCGAGGCCGATGAAGAGGCCCTCGTCTCGGAAGAGGGCACTGAAGTAGCCCTGGCCCAGCTCGGCAATACGGTAGGCACATCGGATGAGGATGAAGACGGTTGAGAGGAAGAGAAAGATGAGGAAGAACCTCATAGACTTGTTGAGTCGGTACTTGGAAGGCGAACGAGCTGCCCTGGCGACGTAGTCGGCGAATAGAGTACAGAAGCAGAGGAGAGTGACGACCTGGAAGATGAGGCCGGCTAGGGAAATGTGCTCGCCAACCTTGATGGCAGCTTTGTCTGCGCCAGTGCAAGACAACGCACCGCCCACCGCTTGCAGGACGAGGGAGATGACATCGGAGGGGATGAAGACCCAGTAGAAGTATGCGGGTGGGAACCGCGAGACAGCTGGATCAACAAAGTTGATGCTGGCGGGTTGATGTTAGAAGTTGGTTCCATGACACGGGATCCTAGCTTGGCCGGCGAACTTACACTTGTGACAGGAGAACATAAATGGCAGCAGAAAAGAAAACGGGTGCTACAGTGATGCAAACTATCAAATAAGTCAGTACATCACTCATTTCCTTGATAACTTTTCTCTCGCGAGATGCCGGCTCTTCCGAATATCACATCGTGATGGATAGACATACTGATTTGCATCAGAAACCCGTTAAAGTCGAAAGGGTTATCGTAGATGATGAGACGTCCAACGTAACCAATGATCTCGAGGATACATCCAGCCAGCATACTCGACATGAAACCCCAGGTCTTGGACTTGTAACCCTGAAAGGCGTGGACAAGCAGGGACAATCCAAAGATGGCGATAAAGACGGAGGTGGCGGGGACACTGGGCCGATATCGCAAGAGACTGACCTCGAGAGGACAGAGATCGAGGGTACAGTTGGCCAAGGGGCCAAAGGTGATGAGCCCGTTGGGCAGCTGGGACATGCTCGCCATGATTGCTTCGTCGAGTCGTGGTTATCGGTTTTGTTGGGGTTGTTCAGGCAGCGGAAGATGAGGTTGAGTACAGGGGCGATTTTGCTGCGCGAGTGGTCTTATCCTTGTGTTTTGGAACCAAGCTGAGTGACGCAGTGGAGCGTTCTATCCCGTGGTAAACTTTTTATCAAGCATCGAAAGCTCCGTTTGGGGGAGACAAGTCAAAGACTTGAAGGGGGGAGTCGAGATCTAAATCTGAAATACCCGACAGGAAGAAATAAAAAAGGTGCCAGATATTTCCCAAGATCTCGGATCCATCAATGCCCGTCGGGACAAAAACACGTCAAATCACGCTACACCATTAAAGCACCAGCGAACCGAAAAGCTCGTTTAGCCAGGGGTGTCAGACCACGAGAGGACGGAAACGGAACCCGTAAAAGCGACATGACGTCCCAGTGGGCCCGATGAGAGGTGCTCCGGGGCGGAGCCGGAGAGGTCAAGTTGCTCCGCTGCCTCCGTTTGTTCGAGGGCGGTGTCCGCGGGGGGCCGTGGGGGTGTTGAGGCTGGTAATGGGAGGTCGCAGGGCTAATACGATCTGATTGATAAGATTATTTCGATTAGATTTTTCTCAAGCCTGTTCGCCAAGAGAGGCTGAGGGTCTTGGGAGGTTAGGGGGTTTCTCGAAGTGGTAGTTCGTGATGATGAGAGTGGAGTGGCTTGGTTTAGGAACTAACAGTTGACAACTTAAAGTGCTTACAGGAAAAAAGAAAGGAAAGACACAGTCAAGATAGACTATATATATCTTCAAAAGATGGGACAACCAACAGATGAGATAAATCTCAAATATTGAATCCCAGATGTTGGGGTCGCTTAGATCGGGCCGAGTTGAGATCTATCACCATGCAGTCGAGAGGCGGTGATTGCAACATAGATGTCTTCCCACTTTTGATTGAATAAAATTCTGCGATTGGTTCATTTGTAGATTAGAAATACGAAGTGTGGATGGACGGATAAATAGAGATTTAAATGCGACATTTGGGATGGAATTTCGCCGTCGTTGTAGGGTAGATGTCAAGACATAGGTAGGGAATAAGTTGAGGTATTCAGGGGTCTGCACCACAACTGTAGGTTCTGTATTAGTTCAAACAGATAACTCCTGTAAAACACTGAGGATCACTATCCTCAAGGGTAAGAGGTGATAACTGATTGTGGCACACTCTTCCGGCCAGCTGGGTTTTGGAGGGTAGTATTCTCAGCCCTCTGAGCAAGGGTACAACAAATATTAGCAACATCATGAGATGTGAAACTAGAAACGTCGGAAAAATCCAGACACATGCTCGGGGCACCTGAAACCCGACCTCTTCCAGAATAAACTCATACATCCCCCGCGCTGGCCCGGCTTCGGACCTCCGTAAGACCCGGTCCATAGGGCTGAGCCAACCCGGACGAGTTTCTTGGCTTTCGGTCCCGAAGATTGCGAGGGATCCACTTTTATGGATGATCTGCCGGGACCGAGTTCGGGATATAGATTTGCATCGGTCGGTAGAAACATGGTATGCTGAGATTGTAGATGACGAATTCGGGGATTTGAAAAGAATTTCTATGCTTACTGCTCTTCAATTATTTGAGTATAAAGATGGCCTCATCTCCTGATCTCTATCATTCTACCAAACAATCCATCACTACCACTACCCACCCACTTACACAATCTCATACCCCTACTCACCCAAACATTCAAAATGACCAACACAGACAAAATCTCAGTCATAGTCGTCGGCGGAAGCCT
Organism: Fusarium ambrosium; assembly: GCA_003947045.1. NCBI lineage: Eukaryota > Fungi > Ascomycota > Sordariomycetes > Hypocreales > Nectriaceae > Fusarium > Fusarium ambrosium. The sequence goes on from NIZV01000024.1 coordinate 126,952, forward strand.
CGTCGGCCTGTCAACAGCCCTATTCCTCTCAAAGCAGCAAATCCCCGTCATCCTCCTCGAGCGCCACAAGGGTAGCAGCACGCACCCACGAGCCATCGGCTACACAGCCCGAACCATCGAGATCCTACGCTCCTTTGGCATAGAATCTCGTCTTCCAAAGGCGCAGTGGAAGGGTGGTCCTCCTCGACGTATCGTTGTTGAGAGTTTGACGGGAAAGTGGCAGGATGAGAAGCACTGGACGCCCAAACCCGCAGGTTCCAAGGATGGCGCAAAGCCCAAGAGTCAGGAGGATTACTCTCCTGTTTCTGGTATTGCGAGTGCCCAAGACAAGATTGAGCCCGTGCTTAGAGAATGCGCTATCGAGAGTGGCGCTGACTTGAGGCTGGGCTGGAAGGTCACCAGCTGGTCTCAGAATGACCATGGTGTGGCTGTAACTGCAGTCAGCAGCGACGGCACAGAAAAGCAAATCGAGGGCAAGTATCTCGTGGCCTGCGACGGTGCACGGAGTCCTATCCGTGAACAGCTTGGTATCGAACGCGATGGAGTTGGTTTCTTGCAGACTCTCCGGAGCATCCTCTTCCGCTGCGCTCCTATTGACCATTATCTTGAGTTTGGCTACTCTCAGTTTCAGATTGAAGGGAGAGAGGATGGTTTTAAGGGTTTCATGACGAACTATGGTGAAAGGCGATGGGCTCTTATGTGGAACCCAACAGAAGGGTCTTCAGCTTCAGAAAACACTATGAATGAGGCTACACAGAAAGACTCTATCCGCAAGGCCATCGGAAAGGATATCCCCGACAACGACATTGAACTCATCACAACAGGCGAATGGGATCTTTGCGGTCTCGTAGCCGAAAAGTTCTCATCTGGCCGCATCTTTCTAGCTGGTGACGCCGCGCATGCTCTCCCACCCAACAGAGGAGGTTACGGCGCAAACACTGGCATATCAGACGCGCACAACCTCGCCTGGAAGCTCGCTGCGGTTCTCAAAGGACACTCCAAGCTAGAACTTCTAGACACGTATGATGCAGAGCGTCGTCCTGTGGCTCTAGTGCGTCACGATCAAATCTTTGCACGAGATGATTACCAACGGTTCCTAGTCGATCGAGAATGGAAGTCAAAGGACGCGCAGATCCTAGATGACGTTGCCATGGAATTCGGACAAATCTATCGATCCAAATCAATCATCGGAGCAGACGAAAACTTGCCACCTGCCAAAAGACCCGACGAGTGGCAAGGACAACCTGGAACACGAGCACCACACATCTCGCTACAAAAAGGAGGAGAAAAAATCTCAAGCCTAGACCTATTTGGTCAAACCTGGACCCTCGTCTCCAAGGATGAAGCATGGAGGAATGCTGCTGCAGAGTGCAGCTTTGTCAAGGTTGAGGAGACGAACGAGGGAGAATTTAGTGAGGCGTTTGGTGTTGATGATACTGGTGCTGTACTCGTGCGACCTGATGGTTACATTGCCTGGAGAGCAACGACAAAACCGAAAGATGGGGTTGATTCGTTGAGGGAGGTTCTTGCGAGGGTATCGTGTTCTGTTGTTTAGGAGTGAACTGCATATGTGATGCAGAAGGGTGGAGGAACCTTTTTGATCTGCAGGAGGAATAGAGTAATAATTGCGCAAAAATAGAGAAAATAGATTAATCCAATTAAAATTTACCAATCATTTTCCAATGTTTATAGTTACTCATCTATTTCCTGTATCCCTTCACCCAGCAACCCACCCAAAAGCAAATTCCACCACAAGACCATCCATCACCACCCATCGCTTACACTTGCTCAAACCAAAGGTCGCATATGTTGTCGTAGAAACGCGTCTTTTTTTTTCAGCCGGCCCGTTCTCTCTCTGCCTGCATATGCAAATGTGGCCTCTCGAGTAGGTCGAACCAGCTATCCCTGCTCAAGAATAAAAAGTGATGCCTGGGGAAGGATTTAGAGGTTGATAGATGCCTTTTTGTGAAAGCCGCGTAATAGGCCGCAGAAAAAGCTGCAAAAGGCAACCATAAAAGTAAGCCAAGGGTAAAAAAAAATGACGAAGCGAATGGTTGTGAGTAAAAGTAAACCGTGTTCACTTGCATACGAACGGCCGCAATCAATACAAAAAGCATCACAATATTTCCCTCCCGAGTCTCATGACTTGTATCCTGTTGTGTCTATTCAGCTGATCATCCTCGTGCCTCTTCTCTATCCGGCGCTGCTCTTTCAGTGGGTCTCTAATTTAGCGGCCGTCACGCGTTCTAAACCCCGCCCCCCGCCCGCCGACGGATACTTCGGTGGGTGAGATCTTGAGTCTAGGCCGGAATAAGGTGCCATCCTCAGATCTTTTGACCATAAGCAACCTCTCGCAGCTACATTCTTTTCTTTTCCTCCTTCTCTCTCTCTCTCTCTCCACTTTCTCTCTCTGCGGCCGATAAACACGTCCCATCGGTTCCTTGTTGTTTACATCTATCAATCTTTATAAGAATCGAGGACGCAGAGGGACGTTCCCTCGGACTTTTGTCGCAATCATGTTTGACCTCTTCCCTATGATCTTATCGTAAGCTCTCTTCCGTCCCACCAAACCATCGTCATGAGACGTCATGAGCCCGCGACGGTGCACCACAACCACCTCCGATAGCTAACTGCTTTGTCTTCAGCTCTGTCGCATCGTTTCTCTTCCCCATCTTTGCCTCTTACAAGGCTCTCAAGACCCATGATCCAGCAGAGCTGACACCATGGCTCATGTACTGGGTCGTCCTCAGCTGTTGTCTCCTCGCTGAATCTTGGGTCTGGTTCATTGTGTCATGGTGAGCTTGCGTCAGTTTGACTTCCCGCTAGCTTCAGCTAATTTGAGTCAAAAGGATCCCACTCTACGGCTACTTCCGTCTCCTCTTCCTCCTCTACCTTATCCTCCCACAGACACAGGGCGCCCGGCGCATATACGAGGACAAGATCCACCCTTGGCTAGAGGAGAACGAGACACAGATTGACGATTTTATCGCGAGCGCACATGAACGCCTGACCGCCGCAGGCATCGCATACCTCAAGCTAGCCATCGAGCAGTTCAAGACAAAGGTCCTTGGCCTTCCGCCCTCGGAGCAGCCTTCTCCCCCTCCAGAGCCTGCGCAGAGCTACACCCAGTCGCTGCTCTCGCGGTTTAGCGTCCCCGCAGCGAGATGGACTGGCGACAGCAACAACAGCACCGGAACGGACTTTTACAGTCTCCTTTCCAGTGCTGTCGCTGCAGCTACCAACGCGGGCGCAAGTGCAGCTGGTACGAGAACTGCCGGCGGCTCAGCTACCAACACAGGCACCTTAATCCCACCTCACCTCCGAGATTCCAATGAAAAGATGACCTTTATCTCAGCTCAGCGCGACCGTCTCAACATTCTTCTTAGTGCACTCGACCGTGAAGCCCAAGATCTGCGCAACGAAACTCAACGGGCGCAAACACGCGCATCCCACCGTCACGCACCGTCAATGTCCTACGACGGAACCGAAGAAGACGAGCCTACCCAGCGACCTCCTAGCGGTCTCAGCGGATGGAGCGGCATGAGCAAGAGCCGCAGCGAGACTGACTTTGAGAGGATCGATGCCGAAAGCGGTAGTGAAGACGACGGCACGGTGCGTAGACGGAACTTGGGAGCCGGTACTAGAAACACATCTGGCACGTGGGTGCCTTGGGGATGGGGTGGTGATGCATCTCCTGGGGCCGGAGGGAGGTCTTCCGGAATGGAAAGGTAGAGACGCCGTTCTCGGAGACAGGCATTGCAGGAGTTTTGGTCTTGCGGGTAGATAATTGGAAGGTGTGTTTTTCTTGACATGGGAGGACATTGATAAATCGTATCCAGGAATTAGGTTGAGCAGAATCGATATGCACATCTATAGACGGGGGGGTTTATATCCCCCTCTCTTCAGTCATGTTCCTCCCTGATGCGACAGTTTTTTGCTCCATTCGCCAAACCCGTATGTTTTTGGTTTCATCCATACCGTGCATCATTGATAAATATCTTACAGTCGTCCAACGTTTTTTTGTGACCCTGAACCAACAACCCCTTCGTTCTATACACACGAAAAAGTACACGGGGAGTTAACGTATAACTTCCCCTACCCAATTAGTCATGTAAACATGTCATTTTAAACCAGCTTGTAGGGGTACACTGGCTCGGCGAGACCCTTCTTGTACCAAAAGGTTCTCTTCTTCTTGGTGGTGACGTGCTCGACCCATCGCTCCTCCATGTAATGCTTGCGGAACCAGCGTAGGAAGACGGGGTCCCAAAGTTCAGAGGCGATACCGAGGTCCTTGCAGCATCGCATTAGGGCGTTGGACTTGCAGCCTTCGATGGCGGCGGGGAGACCCTCGGCGGAGAAGTAGTTGTTGACACCCTGTGCTTGGGAGACGAAACTGGCTATCTGTTAGTTTTGCTATTGGTAGAGTATTGAAGGAGACTTACCGGCCGTTGACGATGAGTGCATACTCACGCGTCACAATATTAGTTCCCACAACCACATCTCCCCGGTTAACCATACCCCATCCCATAGGTCCAAACGCCTCATTCAACCGCCGCCTGTACTTGACTTCTGGCAGATAAACAATACCATCAGGCTTAACCTCAACATCATCCGGGTTAACAGGTCTTGCGAGAACCTTGTTCTGCTCTGCAGTGACGGGCTTGGACCCGATGCCGAACCAGCTCTTCTCCCAATCAACCTCCTGGGGTTTATGCGAATGCTTGCCATCCCAGATCTGAGGAGAGCCTATGGGTTCTTGCGGTGGCTTCGACTCGCTCAGAGACTTTTCGGCTACGGGCGCGGGCTGGTACGGGTTGCTTGGGCCGCTTTGGGTGCTTGCTGCCTTGGCGGGGGCGGCTGCCTTTGCTTTGGTGACGGGCTTCGCTCTGGCGTATGTAGGAGTCGGGACAGGCTTAACGGCAGCCTTGACGGCGGGTTTGGCAGCGGTCTTGGACGAGGTCTTGGGAGTAGAGACATCCTCCTGATTCACCTGTGTGACGTCCTCGGCGGGCTTCTGCAGCGTAACATCAGACTGAGAAGTCGAATTGTCTCCATTCTCAGTAGTGGAGGGGACGTCGGTTGCAGAGGGCGCGGCAGTAGAATAGCGCATCAGAGGAGCAATTGAGCGAGCCCGGGCAAAAGGCAGCCTCCGAGCCGTAAAGAGAGCCCGGCGAGGGACGAACATGGTGAATTTACTGTGGGTGGGGATGTCGTCGAGGATACACACCTAGCAAAGGTTGCTTGAAGCTGCTGGTGATAATTTTGGTTCACGGCAGTGTTTTCGGATAAATAGAAAGTCCGGGATACAGTGTGGATACAGTGCGTGGGAGTGTCATGATGGCTTCATTCTTGAAAGAGGTAGAGTGAAGAGATGAGGTTTGAGAAGTTCTAATGATACACTTTTGATACAACTTCCGGTTTAATCGGATACTCTTATCTTATAGTCTAGTATTCGACTCTTAGGCATCCTTTGACTCGGTTCGCTTGTCGTTGTCGTGGGCTTTCCAGCACCGTCTGAATTCCTCCATCTAGATAGGATCAGTATAGGTTCATGAACTAAGGAAAAGTCTCCGTGATAACATAGATTCAATGAGATCAAGTGTAAAACTCACCTCTGAAGCGCACGCGCGCCAATCCTTCTTTTCAAAGTAACAATCCGTCATCTTGGTGTTTTCCTCTATATATCCCGAGTCAGCAAACCACAACCACCAAAAAATCTCCCTCCCTTGACTCCCCCAACAATAAAACCCCCAACACCGAGACCGCACAACCCCAAAGATTGTGAATCTGTGGATTTCTTTTCTTTTTTGTTGTAAAAACTCACCTGCGCATCCGGTGCTAAAAATCCGCTTGTCCCTGCATCAAGCGGTAATTAGAGGTCCTCGGCTTTAGCAGGAGATCTCGGGGCTACTCACCACTCATCGGGTTCATCGTCTTCTTCCTCGTCCGCCTTTTTCTGCGCTTGGCTCTCTTCCTTGGTCATTTTTCTCTGATTTAACGATCACGTGTATTCTTTTTTCTTCTTGTTGTCGTTGTTGTTGATAGGAGAAAGTCAGGTGGTTCGAGGCGGAAAATTGGCCGAGGCGAGGATCCAACAAAAGTCAAGTGACAAGGAAAAAGAGACGAGCTCAAAGGCTTCAACAACAACAAACCCCGGAAGCGGAATAACACAGACCAACAATGGCCCCGGCAAAGCTCAACGTGCTCGTCTATACAGGTTCGAACCACCTCACTCATCTCTCTCGATTTCCCTCATGCTGATTCAACCGAAAAAGGCCTCGGCACAACTGTCGAGTCAGTCAAGCATTGCATATGGACACTTCGTCGTCTCCTCGGACCCAATTATGCCGTTATTCCCATTACTGAGACTATTCTACTCAAGGAACCATGGGCGGCAACATGCGCTATGCTCGTGTTTCCTGGTGGTGGTGATTTGGGTTACTGTCAGGCTCTGAATGGAGAGGGAAATCGCCGCATTGGCGACTTTGTTCGGAAGGGCGGTGCATATTTGGGTTTCTGCGCTGGAGGCTACTACGGAAGTCGAAGATGCGAATTTGAGGTCGGAAACAAACCTCTTGAGGTCGTCGGGAGTAGGGAGCTTGGCTTCTTCCCTGGTACTTGTCGCGGAGGAGCCTTTAAGGGCTTCGAGTATCGGAGTGAAAGCGGAGCTAGGGTTGTGCAGCTCAAGGTATTCAAGGAAGCCTTTGAGCAGGAAGTGGAATCTGAGATCGTCTCGTACTACAACGGAGGCGGTGTCTTTGTTGATGCTGCTTCCATTAAGGAGAGAAAGGTTGAGGTTCTGGCTTCCTATGAAGAGGAGACGGATGTTGATGGTGGAGATGGCAAGGCGGCAGTTGTTCTCTGCACTGTCGGCAGTGGAAAGGCATTGCTCACTGGCCCTCACCCTGAGTAAGAGCCCTCCCGTTGTCCCTTGTCATGAACTCACTGACAGAATCCAGATTCGCTGCTATTAACTTGCACCCCCATCCTACCATCCCCGGCTATGAAGAACTTATCAGCAAGCTAGCCGACGCTGACAAGCCTCGAGTCGAATTTCTCAAGGCATGTCTGACGAAGTTGGGTCTCGAGGTCAGCCAGCATGACTCTGGTATCCCATCTCTTTCACGTCTTCACATCTCATCCATCGACGACACCGGAGTATCAGAGCTACTAGCCGACTGGGCCGACATAATCGACAAAGAAGAAGGCGAAGAATGGATCCGAGCAGAGACGGATACATTCCACATCCAAAACGAGGATACCATCTGGAGTGTCGAGGGTCTACAGCAATCCCTAGCAGAGACCAATGGCTCTAGCATGTCTGAAAATGGCATCATCGACTATACAAAAGTCATCAAGAAGATTTTTCCCCACGAAAAGGGTCATCCGCATCCGAAGCTTACTCCTCAGTTTAACCATGGCTTGTACTTTTCGGGGTTGAAGCGTTATCGACAGATTGAGCCCACAGCTCAAGATTGGGGTAACCTACTAATGTATGGTGAAGTCCTGACCAGCACAAACACCATTCTCGAGAAGTAAGCTTTTATCTCCTAACCCTCTTGAGTGAATACTAATTATGCCAGAAACCCCAAGCTCATGTCCAAACTCCCGACTGGCTTCACAGTTGCGGCCACTACTCAGGTTGCAGGCCGCGGTCGTGGAAACAATGTCTGGATTGCACCCCCTGGAATGCTCATCTACTCTGTCGTCATCAATCATCCCGCTCATCTTGCTGTATCTCGCCCTGTGGTGTTTATACAGTATATTGCCGCTGTTGCCATGGTTGAAGCCGTCCAGTCGTATGACCGCGGCTATGAGAAGATTCCCATTAAGCTCAAGTGGCCTAACGACCTTTGTAAGTAGCATACTATATCTGTTACAATTTCGATACTAACAATCTCATAGATGCTCTCGATCCCACAAAGTCGGCAGATAAGCCTCACTACGTCAAAGTCGGCGGTATCCTATCGCAATGCCTCTACTTCAACGGCGCCTATCAAATCATCCTCGGCATCGGTCTCAACACCACAAACCCACGCCCAACAATCTCCATATCCGACCTTGTCCCGCCCGGCGCCCCTGAACTACACCTCGAGACACTTCTCGCCCGCGTGTTAACCCGCCTCGAGGCCATCTACGCCCAGTTCCTCCGTGAAGGTTTCTCCCGCGACCTCGAGGCCCGGTACTACCGTCACTGGCTACACACAGGTCAAGCCGTAACTTTAGAAGCTGAAGGTGGTGTAAAGGCTCGTGTTCTGGGCATAACACGTGACTGGGGTATGTTGCGGGTTGAGGAAACGGATGCAAACGGGAGGGCAACGGGTAAGATCTGGACTTTGCAGAGTGACGAGAATAGCTTTGACTACTGGAAAGGTTTGGTCAGGAGAAAGACATGATCATGCGTTTAACCCAGGAAACAAGAATAAAAAATAGACACCCCGTCGTCTGGTCTTAAGTAAACCATCGAGGTGTTACACCACACTTGCAAACCGTCGATAAATGTCTGCCAACAACCATGTGTCGACCATAGTTCGCAAATCATTCATGGCAAACGTGTTTCTACTCCTAATAGTTGACTCCCTACTCAATGAATCAGTCGGTCTTGACTTGTTTATATATTGGAGCCTTTGTCCCCTGGGAATCTCTCGAATCTTGTCAAACCATACTTCACCATTCTTCATTAAAGACAACACTTCTCTCTTACTACTCACTTGTCTTGAGTTACTTACTTTACCATGCTTTCATATCGGAACTTCAATATGTTGTTTCTTTACTTTCTCCTTTGGCAAGTATTGTCGGTTGGCTGCTTATCTGGCGATACCTCTACGGAGAGTGAGATTGTTCTGTTTCCGTTTCCCTCGGGTTCCCCCATGTAAGTTTTCTCAAAGGCGCGAAAAAGACCCTACATATACTAATATCTTAATCTCAACAGCGAGGCTCAAATTTCGACTGCCAGCGTAGAGATCGACCCCCCTTGGTCTTCCGAGATGCCTTTTACGAAAGTGTGGAACGATGACCAAGAGGGGGTTGAGGAGTCTACCACTGGTGGTTTCTTTGGGATCATTTCAACGATCAGTCTCGCGCCGCAGACGTCTTTGGAGGATACCTGGTCCACAAAGACTTTGACCCATGAGGATGAGGTGGTCTTTCCCACGGTGACGTTGTCGGACGAGGATTCGGAGACTTTCTCCGAGCCCGAGACCGCCAGCGAAACCAACACCGGGACGACGTTCGAGATACCGACGCTGGAATTACCATCGGTATCTAGTTCGTCGACTGGTTCAGGCACCTCATTCACGACACTTCCGCGGCCCACGACAACCGCGGTGGAGTCGTCAACCCCAGAGCCGACGGCAGCAATTTCTGGGCCAGCTTCTCCTCTCTCAGCAGGCCAGATAATCGGCATCGTCACAGGCGTCATAGCCTCTCTGGTGGTAGTCATAGTGGTCATCCTGCTGTACCGCCGTCGCAAGCACAGGGCAGAATCAAGCCGGCCAACGATCCGTCTAGTCGGAGGACCAGTCCCCGATCCGACGGAACGTGGCTCGCAGATTTACCTGCCCGTGATGCACCGACAGGTCGTGGACAGCAGGGATCTGTTGGCCGGGGTGGTTCGGAGAAGTGGGTCCCCGTCTCGGCGCTCCTACCGGACCGTCTCGGAGCTGTCACCCAGTGAGGCGGCGGGAGGCAGGGACACGATTGATGGGATTGTTGATGGGTATACTTCGAGTGTTTATAGTCAGGAGAGTGATAGGGGGGAGTCTAGGGGGGTTGCTAGGAGTTATACAAATTTTAGTCATTGACGTTGTTTGTCTATTCACATTATTTGATGCCATGGTGAACTTTTTTGTGTAATTTGAAATTATACCTTGTACTTCCCTTTATCTAAAATTACGAGAGAATATTTATCCATGTTACCTAGCTTGTAATTCTATTGTTTTCTTACTCTTATGGGACATGGGCGTAATTCTTGACTCTGCAAACTTGTCTCCTTTGAGTGTTTGAGTTCAGCTACCCTGCGTTGGACCATCCACGAGGTTCTAGAATCACGCATATTCACTAGTCAATGTACACTGAACAAGCCGTTTGACTTTCATGACTCTCCGTTTGCTACAGAAGATAAGTCACGAGTACACTCAGTCAATCAGAGTTGTTGAATTTTCAGGTACAACAAACGATTGTGTATCACAACTTTTACACCTACCTAGGAACACCCAGCAAACGCCGAACAATATCCCTTCTACCCGCAGAATCAATATCGTACAATTGTATTATCACATAACATAGTTCGTCTGTCTTTTTTCTTCTTCGTCTAAGAACCAAGCCCCCAACGGCCATGATATCCCAAAAAAAAAAACGCCGTGCCATGCCGCAGTCGAGTGAAGATGTACATGTATACACGGAGAAAAATCCTTCCTCTCCCACAATATGAGCTCCGTAAACACCCCCCTTCTCGCCAAGAACTCCTCGAGGCCTGAGACGCTTTGTGTGGTGGTGTCGTGCTCCTCTGGCCAAATCATACAGTTTCGCCTCTCAACCAGTATCATGACTGGTTAGAGACTTATTTCCCCCTCATGCTTTTTTGTCTACCGGTCCTTGTAGACCTTGGGCTTCCAGCCTTCCTTAACGTCGGCCTCTTGCTCCAGCTTCTCTTTTATGGGACCAATCTCACGCTCAAAGCGTTCCTTTGCCCGCACAATCTTGCTCTGGAGGTAAAAGCTACCACCTTTCTGGGGATCGTTGGCGTCAAACAGTCGCTTGTAACGCTCGAGAACCTCCTCGATGTTGGCCTGGCCGCCGGCGGGAGGCTTGACGTTGAGGATCTTGCAGGCCTCATCGAGAGTCATGCCCGACGAGAGCGAGGCGCCGCCCGTGCTGTTGCCCGCCTTGACCTGGGCGCGCTGGTATGCCGATGCGGCAGAGGCCTGTTTGTAGGCGGCCATGAAGGAGCGGCCGAGGATTCGAGAGCCTGTGAGGAAGGCTGTGATGACGAACTTGTGCGCCTAAGGGAAGAATGTCAGTGAATTCATGTAGAGACCGTCGGACCAGAGAGCGGCAATTCGGGAAGAGGTAGAGGGGCGAGGTTCAACTATCGGCTTTCGGCTCAAGATGCGCATACCATTGTGAAGGTTTGATCTTTTTGAAGAAAACTCGGTCAATGTCGAGAAATCGCTAGAAAGCGACGTAGAAGAATTGTACCCTCGTTTGCGACGGGGGAAGAGGAATCGTGGGGGATGATGGGGCGGCTTCCTTTACTTGGAGACCCGGTTCTTCGACTTTTTTCCACACCCCGGGAGAGCAAAAGAGAGAATTGGCGGGTCATTCCGAGGTCGGAATTTTGCACCCTCCGACCGACCGGCGGCGCCGATTCAGCCGATGCTTAGCCGTGTGGTGGACATGAAGAATTGTTCACCGTGATTCACCGAGCTTCACCGAGATCTCCGCCTAGTGGGTGGTTGTCAGAGGTGGAGGGGATGTTGGCTGATGAATGTTGTTGGGGTCACGGATACGAGCATCAGTAGACGTATTTGTCTCTTTTCTTTCAATTAAATTCAGAACAAAGGATCTCAAGGTGGCAATTGTGTTGAAGGACTTTGCGTCTACCTTGCTTCTTCCTTGATCTTCCTTGAAAGACGGTCTAGGACTTTCACCTCGGCCCTAGCACCAACATTGGGGTAAATCTGCCTTCACCCAAGCACAACAACACTTCGACTTTGACCAAAGAATACAAGTCTAACACTCAAGTCTAGGTTCTCCTGTGAATTGTCTATTTGCCATCATGGTCATGAGTCCCGATGAAGTCATCGCACTGCTCCAGCGAGAGGGCAGTGGACTATCCCCGGATACCTACGATGAGGCAAAGGAGCCTGAGGATGCTCGCCCAAAGAGAACCAAGTCGCTTTCAGTCGTACTAGAAACACTTCAGCAAGTATCGAAGCAGCCAGAGTCGGACCTTGAGGGCATTGCTAAGGCTCTAGGTGATGGAAGTCGAGATGGTAGGACAACGATCATACGAAGAATATCATCCACTAACATGGAGTAGTGGCCTGGAGGATCCCATATGGCGAGTCTGGAATACTCGAATTCTTCCTCGATATTATCGCCTCTACCGAAGAGCAGAAGCATGGCGTCAAGGTTCATGCTTTGCGCATCATAGGCAACTCTTGTGCGGATACCGACGAGAACCGTGCTCGAGTTGTCGAGGGAAAGTACATCGTCTCCATCATCAATCATCTTCAAAACGAGGGCCTCGTCCCGTATCTGATTCCTGTTCTCTACAATGTCCTTGTCGACTACGGTAAGTGATCTCCTCCCAAACCTCAGGATACAACACTCACATCTGCAGAACCCGCCCAGCTTCTAGCCTCGCAGTCACGACTCAACAGCCATCTCATTTCCCTCCTTAAGTCCCCCAGCATCTCAAAATTCAGCGCCATCATAACCTACTTCTGCAAAATCCTTGCCCTCCTAGTCACCCAAGACGGCGAACCCGCAGTTGCAGACCCCCAGACCGTCGAAGTTCTTCTCAAGCTCGCTGCTAGCCCTCCTTTCAACGATGACTTGGAAGACTTTATGGCACTCGTCTCAACAGCCGCGAGCTACCTCGCCAACGAAACGTTCCAAGAGAACCTTCTCAAGGAACAGCGGATGAATACATTCATGACCGTCTTTGAGTTGGCTATCACTCAGTTCGATGAGCAGGTCCAAGAGCAGGGCATGGATAAGGAGCTGAGCCAGTTGTGCGTTTCGTTACTTACAACGCTAGCTGACCTGACAGCCGCCGATGCTTTCCCTCAATTCTATCCCCTCGATAGCTCTGTGCCTCAGAAGCTCCTTAGCTGGCTCAAGGGGACAAACCCTAGTCTCCAGTCGGCAGGTTGTCTTGCTCTAGGAAATCTCTCTCGCTCCGATGAGACATCCTTGGCTCTTGTTCAGACTCATCAGGCACATCGTCCTCTCATTGAGGTCTTATCAGATGCCTCAGTCAAAGATGCCCAGCACCTCCACTCAGCGCTCTCGTTCCTCAAGAATCTTGCCATCCCGGCCCAGAACAAGGCTCTTCTCGGCGACGCGCTAGAGCCGACAAGTATCCCACGGATACTAACCATCGATACTCTTCCTCAGGTTCAGTTCTCTGCCATATCGTTGGTCCGCCTACTTCTCGTCAACTGCGCCCCCAACGTCTGCAGAACTTGTCAGCCTCGATCTGGAGAGTCGTCGGATCAGCACACGAGTCTTCATGATATTCTCTCAGTGTTTGATCGAAGTGATACAGAGCCAACGAAACTTGAAGCTGCGCGCAGTGTCGCTGCTGTTTGCCGCGTACTCCATACTACACCTGTTCTAGAGGCACTCCCGGAATGGAAGACAGAGGAGGGTGAGACCGACGAAACTCAGGCGAGGAGTCTGTTCTATGCCAAGCATGACTTATCCAAGGCACTTGCTTTCCTCATCACTCAGGAGAAATGGCCCATCCTTCGATCAGAGGCGTGGTTCGTCTTTGCCCTCATCTCACGAACCAAGGAGGGCGTCAAGGTTGTTAACAGCGTCCTCTCTGTTCCCGGAGCGACTGATGCTCTCAGCTTTGCAGTCACAGGCAAAGCAGCTACAAACGACGAACAGAAAGCCCTTGAAGAGGCTGAATCTGATGCTCCTGTGGTTGTCCCTGAAGGACTAGGCCTTCAACCTCAGCAGGTCGACCCTAAGCAAAAGGCTAACATGACCAAAGTGGACAGGGAGAATTGTCTTGTGCTGTGTACCGAAGTTATCAAGAATGGGGAAGACATTGAGTCAACGCAGCAGGGCTTGTTGCAGGACTTGATTCGACAGGGCACACAGCTACTTACACAACCCAAGACAGAGGAGTAAAACATCATGTCAGTAAGATCATGTCAATAGTATCTAGTCAGGGACAGCGTTAGACAAAACAAGATAGAGTCACCAGCAAAGACCAAGGCCATATGGAACCGATAAGGATAACTTTTGACAAATCAGACACCTGTGCACACGCGATGCATCCATTGACCAACTGATTACAGAACAAAGCCGGTGATCATGCAGTAAATTTCTTGAGCTGGACCTAGAGAATCCTCCCTCCAAACCCGGCCAAGCCTTTCATCAGAGCCTCGAACCGACGTTGCCCCTCCCTTAGAGACGCAAAGAGCAAAACCCTCAAACACCAGTTCCCTTTTTGCAAGTTTATTTCTTGGCCGTCTCGGCCTCGGCCGCATCCCGCGCACGCTTCTGTCGGGCACCCTCGTATCGGGCGGCGCTTCGGGCGACACGGAGAGTTCGGTAGGCACCCTCCTTGTGAGCAGCGGGGATGTCGCTCTTGCTGATCTCCTTGAAGGCGATGTCGGTGGGGGCAATAGGGAGGACAGCGGAGACGGCGGAAGCCTTCTCGATCTTGGAGACGTCGGTCTTGGTGTCGCCCTTCTTGGGGGCGTTGGATCGGCGGGGGAGGAGGATCAGTCGCTCCTGGTAAGCCTTGAGGCGGGCGACGTTGGCGGCCAGGGACTCCTCAGAGAGGTTCTGTCGGCGGGAGTCGACGGAAATGCCGATGGTGGGAGCGAAGGCCTTGGGGATACCAGCCTCCTGTGAGGTTGTTAGATTGTGCGCCAAAATTTTGTGAGACTTCCCCCGTCGGCGATTTTCTCGTAGAATTTCGCATTGACTGAGAAAGTGGCATAATCATACCTTGAGCTCAGCCAGGGTGAAACCGCGGCCGGCACGAACACGGCGGTTGTACTTGATGGTAGGGCATCGCACAACGGGTCGGAGCTTGTCGACGGGTCGGGGAGCAAGGGCAGCGGCCTTGGCCTGGCGGGCAGTGCGTCTCCGCGACTTCTTGCCGGGCTATACCACACAAGTCAATATTTCAAGCTCATGATGGAATTTTTTCCAGACGGCATCGTCTTCTCTCGTCGGGGTATCGCCATACCTGGTCGAAGTGGGTTCGAACCCGGCGCTGCCAATCCTTGCGGAAGTCTGTATGAGGGGTCAGTCGCTGGAGTCCTTGATCTCGTTGGATTTCATCGTCGGTGGTTGCTCACGGTTCTTGAGAAGCGTCTGGTTGTGCTTGATCGCCTGTGGGAAATCAAGTCAGCGAATGCCTTTGACGGCGATGATTAGCATCGCCATTGGGTGCGCCAGTCCATACCATTGTGTCTGCTTGCGATCAAACGTGCTCCGATTGTCGATGGTCGGTCGGGTCGTGAGGCGTGGGAAATTCGGAGAGTTGAGGCTTGTCAAATTCCAAGAAGGGTTTTCGTGCCCTACACGTGCTACGCAGTGGTGGGGTTAGGCGAGAGGTGGAAATGGATCGTGTGGGTCACGTGTTGTGCGCGGTAAAATTGTTAGCGCTGGGGCACGATCTCAAATTCATGATTTCAGTCATGAGCGGAATATGATTACACCGGGCTCCGGCCAAACTCCTGTGGTGCTCCTTGGTGTGAAGGGCTCTCTACTGCAGTTGAGACCTCTTGGCCATGAAGAAGAAGATGACTTCGGTGACAGAATGATGATAAGATCAAGAAGAATTTTGCAAACTTGGCGTCATCAAGCCAAGACCGAGCTACATTCTTCACTTTGACGATACAGCAGCTGATCGGAACGTGTGTCCTCACCATGCTCTCGCCCACATGTACTTCTCAATGGCTTACACGCCTGCCTTTTCGAGAAGCCCAGTGAAATGTCAACTTTTTGAGTGTGCTTGGGGAAAAGAACTGGTCACTTGCCTATATTCGAGGCAGCCTGGACCTTGAGCTGTTGTCGTTACTGACGAAGCCATCACCGTGACCGCTCATGCTGGGCATGTACGATTGTCTCTCGGTGTTCGCAACGGAGGTGCAGTATCATGTGCCACTCCCGTCCCCAAACTGGCTAGCAAACTTCATGCATGGTGCGCTTCAGAACTTTCTGCGCGAGAGCAAAACCTACAGGGTAAAGTGGCTTTGTAATGGCCTGTGGACAGAACGAACGTAGTCCTGACCCCCAGATGTTATTGACGAAGAGGTAGCCGACAAGCTTGCCTCCCAGTAATAGAGCCAAAATGTCGGGTTTGTCAAGAGCACTGCGCTTGTGTCCCGGGTAGGTAGGTAGGTACGCAGAACGTTTGGCCTTTGGCATATGATGGCATCCCAACTTTATCAGTGAATCGAGCCGTAAACGTGTGCAGGTGAAAGGTGAGACTCCCTTTGGTCTCGCGTGCCTGAGGTTCGCTGGAGACGCAATTGATGATACAAGGTTGCATGCCATTATCCCAGCAATGCACGGGTTATGTTAAAAAGCCAGGCACCGGCGCAATCAACACAAAGGATACCTGAGGGTTCATGGTGAAGTTTGAGGTTGCTGATAGGTACAGTTCAGAAGGTTAATCGCGGTACGTGGAGTTGTAGTTCATCCACATCGTGCGGATTTTGTATCCTCTCGTTGACAGTCAGGAGAGCGCAAGTCCAGATTGTGACTGCGACCGAACTGAATCACAATCAATCGATGACGCACATACAGTTTATGCAGCACAATTCTTGCCTTGAAGCTTTGCATTCACAGACAGAAGCATCCTCAGCACTCCGAACCCACTCAGGAAATTACCTGCCCCACGCACCTGCCTCCCAGCCCCAGGCAGCAGCCCTGTCTGCCTAAACCCTCAGGCCCCAACTCTTTCCTCTGTCGCCTATAAAATCCTCGTCTCCCTCCCCCCATTTACCTGTTTTTCTCTTTTCTTCTTCATACTTACCTTATTCCGATTTACCTCGCTCAAGAAAGAGGGAAATCAGCGTGGAGGGCCTGCATTGCACAGCGCGGAGTCGCTCCACGCTCCATTGTCCTTCGGGGCCATGGGGGGTGTAATTTTTGATTTATCACATCTTTTCATTGTGTCCGTCGCTTTACGTGACGGCATGAAGAAGAGTTCCCATGATCCACTGCTGACGAACCTGATTACCCCCTGGTGAACGAAACCGTGCTGTTCTGCCTGTCGGAGACACAGGCGTCGTCCCCGGGCCAGAGTTTAGTGTAAATGTTCTCATGTCGATAATGTTGGTGTTGCTGCAGTCTGTCCCATACTTGACAGTTGCCAATCGATCCTCCAACGCATGCTGTGAGACAGGAGAACCTGCGACCAATCTCCGTAGACCATCAATCTGTCAACGCCAACAGCTCTCCTGCGCGATGCCGGGCCTTCTTGCAAGTCATCCTGTGAGTCTTCAACTCGTAGCTCTGCTTGTCGTGCCTGTCTATGTGTCTGCAGAAATCCAACCCCTGCTTAATACTCCCATCCATCCTCGATCGTGCTGCGAAATGAAGCTATCCGCATCAAAACAAACATCAACGCCAACACATCCACATAATAATATATCACCTGTAACCACGATCTCCCCAATTCCTCCAAGTCAAGCTTCAATCGCCGACCATCCATCACCTCCTCTCACCCGAAGCTACTCCGCACCAATCACAGACCCGCAATTCATGTCCCACGCACCTCGTCCGAAAAATCTCATGACACCACTTCCATCCATCCCGAATCCGCCTCAGGAACCCCACGACGAACGAACCGTCAATTCAAACCGCCTCATAGCAACCCCGACACTCCTCCCGTTCAATTGCCGTTGTTCAGCAACAATGGCCTCCAGGATGGGCCCCAGGAGCGTCAAGGACGCAACCCGCTTCACGTCCACCATCCCCCACGCAACATCCAAGACGGCCACCGGCGGGTCCGCTGTTGCGCCCAAGGTTCCGCGCATCCCAGGCGAGACTCCCGAGCAGCGCGTGAGGAGGTTGCGGCAGGCGCATCTCGCTGCGCAAAAGGCGCAGATCAGCAAGACGGACAAGTTCATCGACGCCTCCCGGAGGTTCCTCGATGTTGCGCACCGGTGGACCGTCGGAGGCATCGTGATATTCACAGGTACGTCCTCGACCTGCATATAAAGTTGCAAGAACTGTCGCTGACAGAAGGATTGTACTAGCCGTCGCCGGTGTCGTCTCCATCTACTCCGTATGGGACATGCTTCGATATAACCGCGCCCGCCGCGCCGAATGGGTCGAGGCCCAGAAGCAACTCGAAGCCGACGAGTTAGCCAGCGCCCGTCTAGCCTACCTCAAGGGTGAGGCCACAGAGGAGCAGATCCTCCTCGTCGAGGAGGCCAACCGCGAGGCCGAGGCCAAGGGCGAGAAGCTACCGCCCCTGCTGGCCGCCCCCTCGCACCGCACACATTTTGAGGAGCACGTCAAGCCCGCCCTCGAGGGCAGCAGCAAGGAGGAGACCGCAAAGACGGGGGGCAAGGGTGTCCTGGGTCTCTTTTCCAGCAAGCTCAGCCGTGAGGAGGAGGGTGAGCAGGTGGGTTCGTCACAGGAGCGTCTTGGCTATGAGAGCCTGAGCGAAGAAGACGATGCCACAGGCGTGCGAGACAGTGATCTAGTGCGCTCAATTGAAGCCAAGGCACAGCAAGCCTGGGAGAAGGAGAAGGAGAACCAAAGGACGGGAGGCAGCCTGGACCAGCTAGGTCTCGAGACGGCGGGAGGTCCATCCTCTCAGAAGAAGTCCTGGTGGAAGTTTTGGTGAGCTGCAGCAAGAGAATTGGAAAGACCAACGAAAGACAAGGTAAGGGACCAGAGGGGGTGGTGTACGTCACACGGTCACAAAAAAAGAAGAGTGTATCATATCGTGTAGATTGGCAGTGCATTAGACGGCGTCGGGGGACCATCTTGTATGTACCATCACGGGGAAACAAGCCCTACTTTACCATATCTATTCAAAATACCAAGCGAATGAAAGAGTAAAGACATGGTCCCGTTCTATGATTCTTGGAACATCATATTGTGAGCTCGTCAACAGCTCTAATATTATATTTTGTATTGACGCTATTGAGGCAGTGGTATTTCCATCTCTACCTGACGATCAACCAGATCGTATTAATGAATCCTGTCCCCTGTTTCCGGATTGGCGACTAAAAATGTCGACTGACCAAACGCTACCTGCAAATAACCGCTTGTTCCAGACCATAACTCCAAAGCCACATACAAAGTAAAAGTTGAAAGACCGTATG
Organism: Fusarium ambrosium; assembly: GCA_003947045.1. Taxonomy (NCBI): domain Eukaryota; kingdom Fungi; phylum Ascomycota; class Sordariomycetes; order Hypocreales; family Nectriaceae; genus Fusarium; species Fusarium ambrosium. The sequence continues at coordinate 145,998 of NIZV01000024.1, forward strand.
TCCGTTGTCCGTATCCATAGCCCATCTGCACAAAGTCCATTATGACTTGAGCTTTCAAAAACCACCAAACGCCTTTACACACTTTGCTGACCAGGGTCGTGTCTCCTCAAAATAGGACCCCTTTGCTGCATGCATCATATCCCTAATAAAACGATTTCCTTTGCCCAATATTTTGTGCAGTTCTGCATTGTAGGCGGTAACAGAAGGAGTGTTGGGCTTGAACGCTGTTTTTTCCACAGTCGTGCCCATCGTTGACGAGTTTTGTGAGTTCACCACAGACTGACTGAGGCTTCGCCGTGCTGCTCGCTGGTCCAAGGGTGCCACATGATCGTTCCACAGTGACGGATTCTCCTTGGGGTCCACGATAATCCTCTGATCTCCCTAACCAATGATAATGTGGTTGAAATGTCCAGGAACCTTGAGACGGCACTTTTCGCAGTCTGATCGGTATCCTATGCTGAAACTCTTCTTCATGCCGGGCTGCCACGTCCAGTTGTTAATTGTGTGGCGGTTGCGGATGTGATTCCTTCGAGGCGAGGGAGTTGTGGGATCGCCCTCGGCATCACCCGATTGAGCTGAAGCCTCGACATCCATCATCGCGTTAGGGTGCTCCATCTCGTGGCAAGGCGAAGACTCGATAGGCAGGTTGGGGTGCTCCATGTCCGGCGTGGGGTTGCCTTGGGCGCTGATGTCAAACTCCATGACGGTGGGTGTGATGGGTTGGCCGCCCATGTTGTCATCGCACTCGGAAATGGGGGAGGGGAGACGTCGGTTGTTCTGGACGGCTTGCCATCCCGAGGCCATGGTACGAGGGACGCACTGATCATCAGTGAAATCCGTCGGTTGGTGGCCGAGATTCACAACACCGTTCATAGTAGTCACAGTGGGACCAGGTCCTGCCCATTCGCACTGCTGGCCTCTAACCTGAGCAGCAAAGCTGGGTTGAATTGGAGTCGGCATACGGCCGTTGGTGTTGTCAGACTCGGAGCCGACGGGACCGAATTGGCCTTGCTGCTGAAGGGAGGCTTGCATCAAAGCCATATCAGCGTATGATTGAGGCTGTGGCATGCCCGTTGACGAAGACCACTGCGAGAAATTGTGTTGCGAGTAATGCTCGTCCGAGTCGGAGCTCTGGGGTGTGATAGCTGAAGAGGGAAGCCATTGCTGCGAGGCCCGGGGAGAGGTGCGGAGAGGAAGACACTGGACTCGTTTCTGCACAATTGTCAGCACTCGAGCTCCGAGAGAATGTCGGACAGGATCAAATGAAGCAAACTCACGTTTCGGTGCTCGCCGAAACTTGTCGAGCCATTGCCATTGGCAAGCTCCTCCTCCTCCTCACGGGCCCGTTTCCGCTGGTCGATTCCAGATTCAACGGCAAACATGCTGGGCTGGTCTTGACGGTGTTTGCTGTAGAAAGAGCCTGTCCAACCGAAAAAAGACTGGAGAAAAAAACCGAGCAGGCGGATCAAGTGATGTCGACACTGCTGTCGGACCCTGCGTGTTAATGCAGGTGGAGCAGGCGAGGGAGGTAAAGGTCCCTTAGGAAAACCGTATCGCGGGGGTTTATCCGACGCAAGGCGATGTAGTAGCGTAGCGTAGCGTGATGTGATGCTCAAGTCGAGATGAGTTATGGCGTGAGATTATGTATGCGGCAATCGTCTTTTTCAAAGAGTGGGCAAGAAAGTGAAGGGGTTGGGCTGAGCTGAAGAGAGTTGAGTTGGCGTAAGAGAGTCGTTAGAGTTGAGTTCACGAGGAAGGTGGCGGCCCGTGGTCGGCGAAGGAACCTGGAAGGCACGGGTGGTGGTGGACCACAGGCTGTGAGGGGGAAGGAACCTGGAACGCAGGCAGGCAACCGGCGGGCGGAGGCGTATGGGCGGAGGCTGGGCTGGGGCGGAGTGAGTGCTGGGCGGCTTTGACTTTTTTTTTTCCTTTGCAGGCGGGCGGGAAAAGAAGGTGAAGGGCGATAAAGATGAGAATGAGATTAATAAGAGGAATGAGTGAGACAAGAGAAAGGAGAGAGTGAAGAGCGTTTCTCTGAAATGTCTTGCAAGTTCAGAGGGGTCGGTTGTTGGGTATCTTCAGCCACTTTTGTAGATCAGCTGGCGAGTGTAAACAATAGGTACCGCAAAAAAAAGGAGGACGATGAATAAGAACCGACGAATTAGGTATTAAAAAGAAACAAATTGGTGACAACCGTGAATACTGTGAATAACCTAATAAAGGTTCGCAAGAAACTAAATGGACGATGAATTACAAAGGTTCACTGTTGAATGGAAGGAATATGAGAAAAAAAGGGGGCCGTTTGCTTTGAGTGTGTTGTGTGGTGTGTGTGTGTGTGGATGGATGGAAGAATCAAGACGGCATGGTAGAGAGTTTGTATGGAGACCATGCCAGCCATGGCGCGTCTCGTCTCGCACCAGACGATCCGATTCTGTTTTGTTTGTTCATGCTAGCTAGGGCCCTCGAGGCAAGGCAAGGCAAAAGTCGTGGGGTCGCCGAGAACCCGAGCCTTCCAAGGGCATGGATCTTTGGTGCTGTATGTAATCATGCTCTGCCTCCTCCTCCCGTTAGGTCATGGGTTATGGGTTTTTGGCAGGGTCCCGGTCATGCCCATCATCCATCACGAGAATCGGCGGGCTCAGTGGACAGCCCCGGGGCACACGGACCATGAGATCCGGACCCGGTGGCCAAGAGTGCGCTAGACATGCCTCGCTCAGACACGACGCGGTTCACCATGTTTGAAAGGGAGTTGAGGAGTTGTCAATCCCTCTTGACTGATCTTGTACATTGGGTTTCAGTTCTGTTTTGCTTGGTTGGCTGCGGTTTCAGTAGAGCTAGAGTTCCATCCGAGACGTCACAAACGACACGGCATTGGTGTCTTAGACAAGGGAAGGGCCCTTTTTGGATTCCCTCGGTTGTTCCACAGTTAGATATAGGGTAGTGTTGACGGAACAAAAGTTGGTGACGAGACTCGTCTCGCTAGGAGTAAAGAAAAGACGATTGCCACCATCCGGGCTTGTGGTGCAAGACTAATGGCTTTGGGTGGTCTCTAAGAGCTTTCATTAGGCGAGTTGCAGGGTCCGTGATGCTCAACAACCCCCTTTTGTTGGTGACACCACATTCCTGGTGCCACGAAGGGATCCTCAAGATCTGAGCGCAAAAGAGATTTTACGAGCAGCCACGATACCGCGTCGCCATGGCATAATATCATTTTGCATACCGACGTCACGGCGACGTTTACCCCTTTGCCATCTCGGAGATGGAACTCCTATCAGTGGAAAAGGAGGAAAGAGAGTACAGCGTTGTGCCCAAGACTTGGGACTTGTTCACGTTTGTTTCTGAGAGGCGTCAATTGGTGTGATGCTCGGAAAAGTGGTGGTGCTGTGCACTAAGCTTTCAGTCCCAACTAGTGCCTCGGGGAGGGACCCTGAACCTCCAAACAGAGACATGGGCCCGTTCATGAGCAAGTCTCCGCAAGTCCGAGCCGCCATCTTTTTTAACTAGAAGGTAAAGGGATAGAAAGCACACACTCACATAAGAAGAGGAGGTCGGATCTTGGGTCGCTAATATCTCTACTGGTGTGCCTCGTCGATTGGCCATGACTTGATGATCCTCTCCTCTCCTCTCCTTTCCCTGTCCAATCTGATCTACATACCTTGTCACCCAGCCGGTATCGCCGTGAAGCCTGAATGGACAAACCTAGATGTCTCTATGCAACACTCCAACATGCGGTCACTCAATCCACAACTGAACTGCGGAGGGTTGCACCCTGAGGTGAGAGGTCAAACTAGACGGCGGTCAAAAAAAGATCACCCGTTCCTTGCATTTCATCCCGACTACGAAGCTCCGATTTGAGGAGAGGGCTGGAATGCCGTTGAAGAGAAGAAGGATGAGAGAAGCTCAAACGAAGTACTAAAGCCAGCCTCCATTCTCATCAACTCTGCCATCTTTCTTTTTCTTTTTCTTTTCTTTCTTTCTCTTCACTTCCTTCACATGAATCTTCACGGCCTTGAGCTCTTCTCACGGACACACACCGGAGCCAATTGAGCTTGGACCATTGGCAATTGCAAATTTCTAGAACCCTGACGTAGTGACCAAGGTAGCTTGCATGTAACTCCATGGGCCTGGACCCGTGTAGAGTAACCACGGTCATCCAAAAAAGGCCCCTGTAGTGACCCCTCGGTGGGGACCCCTCCGAATGTGCTCCGGTCAGGTCGCTTGGCCCGTAAGGTATGAGTGTGCTTTTTGAGTCACAAAATTTGAATGGGCAGAGCTCTCTTCTTCTCTCGTTTTTTTCGATCTTGACCTGTGATCCTCCTCTTGCAAGCTTCAATCTCTTTCATCATCGACTTCAAGCCTCGTGGCGCGCGCCCTTGCCGAAGGTTTTCTTCAAAAAACACAGAACTTACGCCTCTTTCGTGATCGTCTTTCGCCCTCGCCGGAGCTGGCACTAAAATATTAACTTGAACTACCGCTTCCCCCACCTTCCAATGTAAACCAAACCCCTCCAAAAAAAATATCCAGAATTTTTTTTTTATTCTTTTGAAGAGAAGAACAATAACAGCTCACAATGCCTTCAGCCGAGATGCCGATCGCTGCCGATGATACCAGAGGTTAGTTTTTTTCTTTTTTTTTTTTTTTTGTTTTTTTTTTTTTTTTTTGAGGAGTTTGCGCTTGTTGTTCCCCTCGTTTCTTGGTGGTTGGGTTCAGAGGAGGAGCCATGATGACTGTGACAAACTTCTTCGCGGGATGCGGTCGAACGGACACGCTACTTCAAGAAGAAATTTGCATGAAGATATTCTGGCTCGATGGACTTGGGTCTGGGACTATGCTTTCAATGCGCCGCTCCTATTATGCTGTGCTGGTCGCATGGGCTCCTTTGTCTTGTGTCCATGACATTGCGCAACCTCATCTTGTCCAACGCAGAACCCATTCGCTAACTTCAACCCCCTAGTCCTCGGACAGGATCCTTTGATCCCTCCTGCTCTCCTCACCTCCGAGATCCCCCTCACAGAGGCTGCTACAAACACAGTCGTCAAGGGCCGTAACGATGCCGCCGACATCATCCTGGGCGCCAGCGACAGACTCCTCGTCGTCGTAGGCCCCTGCTCCATCCACGACCCTGCCGCCGCCCACGAGTACGCCGCCAAGCTCAAGGAGCTCTCGGACAAGCTCTCGGACGACCTCTGCATCGTTATGCGTGCCTATCTCGAGAAGCCCCGGACAACTGTTGGCTGGAAGGGTCTGATCAACGACCCTGATATCGACAACTCTTTCAAGATTAACAAGGGTCTTCGGGTTTCGCGACAGCTCTTTGTCGACCTTACCAGCCGAGGAATGCCAATTGCTTCCGAAATGCTCGATACCATCTCTCCCCAGTTCCTTGCCGACTGTATCTCCGTCGGCGCCATCGGTGCCCGTACCACCGAGTCCCAGCTTCACCGTGAGCTGGCTTCCGGTCTGTCTTTCCCCGTCGGCTTCAAGAACGGTACGGACGGTGGCCTCGGTGTTGCCATTGACGCCATTGGCGCTGCTGCTGCTCAGCATCACTTCATGGGTGTCACTAAGCAGGGTCTGGCTGCTATTACCCGCACCAAGGGTAACGAGCACTGCTTCGTTATCCTGCGAGGTGGTACTAAGGGACCTAACTTTGATAAGGAGAATGTCCAGGCTGCCAAGAAGACTCTCCAGGACAAGAAGCAGAAGTTGGCCATCATGGTTGACTGCTCCCACGGTATATTCCCTCCAAATGTGATTTTCGACTCTTAATGCTAACTTTGACAAATAGGCAACTCTCAGAAGAACCACAAGAACCAGCCCAAGGTTGCCAAGGTTGTTGGCGACCAACTCCGCGAGGGTGAGAAGGCTATCGTCGGTGTCATGATCGAGTCCAACATTGGCGAGGGTAACCAAAAGGTTCCCGCCGAGGGCCCTGGCGCCCTTGAGCGCGGTGTCAGTATCACTGATGCCTGCATCAACTGGGAGGACACCGTAACTGTCCTCGAGGATCTCGCCGACGCTGTCCGCACTCGCCGCTCAGTCAACAGCGCTTAAGGTGTATGACATACGAGAATGAAAGTATTTAGGGAAAAGGGGATCGGTGTTATCGTTTTCGAAAGTTTCAAGCTAGATAAAAGGGATATCTAGTCGAGAGTTGTGAGGGCCGGGCTTTTGGGAGTTTTATTGACTTGGACTCACGTGGATACGTCGAGAGGTTGAACAAAAGAGAGAGTCGGCGCATCTAGGTTTGCATTCAAAAATTGTCACGATGGATGCTTTTGGATATATTGGATGCTTTGCATACGAAAACACACAGCGTTCCAAGGAAAAAGCGACCTGTGTGTAAGTCTGTATTGAAAGTTGACACAACTTGGAAGCCAAAATGATAGTCATGATACCCCTCCCAGATCATCAAAACTCCAAAACTCCGTTTCTATACCAGTAATCCCTGTGTTTGACGGAATCAAAGCCCATATCGTAGGCAGAACCAGCCACCCGCATAAAAAACTCTGTGACCTCATCGAAAATTCCCTGGCATCGGGGCGTAGCTCTGCCTTCCTATTCCAGGGCCCTCACGCCACGAAACAACCTTCTTGAAAGCAGCCCAACCCAGCAGACCGACCGTACCAATGATGAACCCCCACACAATGATCTTATCCTTGTTGCTATCCCGCTGGAAGCACAGCGTCGTGACATCCTCCTCTGTAGCTCCCTTGCAAAAGCTGATGCCCTGCTTGAGACAAAAGGCCTTTGTGCACTCGGAACACGACTTGGACTTGGAGCGCGGCTCCAGCGCCGAGGAGGCGGATCGGATCTCGTTTGCGGGGGTAAAGTCGAGGACTGCGGACCGGCGGAGCTGGGAGGGGGATCTTTCACCCTTGGGACCGAGGGGGATGATGGTACTGTTCTTGAAGCATGTGCATTTGCAAAAGGTCGGCGCGGCTGCCACTCGTTGTTAGACATGATTATTGGGGGACACGCGTGTCAGGGGTAAACTTACATGCTGCCGCTAGCGAAATGAAGGCTCCTAGTAGGAGTATGATGAAAGATATGCGCGCCATTTTGGAAGAGTTTCAAAAGGGTCAGATCGAGGTTCCCTTGATGGATTCCTCATGTAGTGGAAGGTCGCACGTCACTCACTTGAGGCTATCGACAAGCCCGCGACAAAGTGGGTCACTTGTCAGCCTCGTCTCGTTTCATTGGCTAATGCGATCACACCGGAAAAAGTTCCCTTTGGACCTTTGTACCACCCATCTTTTCGACCTCATCCTCGAAAGGAATCCATCGTAATCACTCCCTACCATTCACAATGCCTCGAATACCGCGGGTGCGGGGTCTATCGTCCCTGCAATCGGCCGTAGCGCCATCGACATCAATCAATCGCATCCCCTTCTCCGCCCGCGCCGCCGCCCTCTCGACCTCGTCCCCCGCCCGCATCGGCAAGAACACAGAATGGGTCCGTGGTAAGCTCTGGAAGGGCGAGGCCCCCGGGCCTGAGGATCCCTACACACAGCGTCCTGAGCCTGTGGACGAGTCCAACCTGCCGGAGGAGGCGCTGGATATGAAGCCGCGGCGTGACCGGACCCCTCGAGCCGTTCAGCAATCTCGTCTTGCCCTACCACCTAAACGTACCGAGGCCGTGACAGAGGAAGAGATTCAGTCTGCTGATCCATCTTACACACCGGCTACTACTATCGATGGTTTGGAGGAGATTGAGCCGCTCAAGACGTGGTGGGAGCAGCCTGGACATTGGGGTGAGGAGAGCGAGTTCCGAGGTTTCGGCAGCGCCGAAAAGGTGCAGGATAAGGCCGTGCTGGAGGTGTATCTACGCCAGGCCCTTGTTGAGGCCCTCTCGCTACAGGAGGCGGGTCTGCTTGAGGGATTGGTGGCCAAGAAGTGGCGTCCTAGTGACAGGAGTGAGCTCGACCAGACACTGGCCGTGGATCTCCAGGTCCAGGATGGAAAGGCTACGCTCAAGGGAGATGTTTCGGCTGTCACTGGAAGGTTGACGAGTGAGACCGAGCAGCCTGAGGAGGTGGCCAAGATTTCTTCCGAGGAGGCTCAGGAGATTGTCAAGGCGTGGGACGCTTCATGGAAGACCATCACCCTCAACGACCACCTCAAGTTTGCCGTGCGATACCCCTCCCCCACATACACCCACTACCACATGCTAACAACCATCACAGATCCGCAAGCGTCTCTACCAACTCACCGGCCGCCTAATCTCTGACGTCAAACTCGGCGCCGCCCGCACCCCTCAACACTTCCTCGCCCTGACAATCAAAAACACCAAGCGCGGCAAGAAGCTAGCCGAGATCCTCGAGGCCAGGACTGATCTTCCCACGCTTCCCAACGTCAAGGTGCACAGCAAGAGGGTTGGTCCCATTGACCATGAGATCGCTGTTGGTCGATGGAAGGTCATTGAGGAGGAGCTGCGGAAGCGTGATCTGCCTGTTACTGGAACAGCTGGGTTGGGTAAGAATATGGAGCGTGATTGGCTCACTGGCAAGGCTTGAAGAGATGAGATATGAACAGAAAAAATATATGGGGACGAGGTTGTACGACCGTGTATACTTGTACATGTATAACAGACACATTAAGAAATGCCTTGTTTGAACAACAGTTCCACTTGAGAGAGCATGTAACGAAGCTTATTGCGACCTCCAGTAAGCCGTCAACTCCCATACCCTTGTGCAGGTATTACATCAATAGGGTTGAATTGAGAGCTAACAGTGCAGACAGGAGTTACTATGTTGACAGTTTCATTGTGACTACCTATTTCTAGTGGTGTCGTATGTTTAGCATGTCCTTTCTATAGGTTCATGTGCTTCTAGTTTACAGGTACTTGTTCTCGCGGAGCCACTCCTTGACATCCTCTCTATCCCGCGCAAGCCAGTTTTGCTTGGCCTTGATGGCGTCCAGGCTCTGCGCCAGCTCAAGATCGAAACCCTTGGTGCCCTTCTCCTCAAAGAAGCTCTTCACATCAGCAGTCTGCTTCTCCTGAGTGAAGGAGCTTGTGGAGATGGACACAAGATCACCCAAGAGCGACATGCCCGGTGGCAGACGCTTAGTGATGACCTCCCAGTTCTCCTTGACCCACGCCCAGAGCGCGATGACTCCCTCCTTGTGTGCGCGGAGGGCGCTGAGAGGCATGTACAGGTCCTGGGTCTTGACCTGATCGCTGAGGGTATACTCTAGTGTACGCTTGATGAGAGCAGGGTCCTGGGCGAAACCAAGAGACCGAAGTGCTGTGTTTCGCTCGCTGCTCTGCTTGGCCGTCTCGTACTCCTTGACCACGGCATTATACTCAGCCTCGCCACCGTAAGACAGCACAACAGCAAAGACGCTGGGTCGCAGGTTAGGCTGGAGAGCATCTCGGTCTCCCTTGATGAACTTGTCGAACAGCTCAAAGGCTGCCTTCTTGGTGGGCTCGTCTTCTACCATGGCGGCCTTCCCAAACATGAGACCCTTCAAGCGCTGGGTCATGTGGTCGTCGGCATCGGTGATGTCCCATCCAACCTCGTTGGCCTTCTTGCTGACCAGATCTCTCTGGAAGGCCTTGAGGGCCTTGGTGACCTCTTCATCCTCAAAGATCCAGGCATCTCGGAGAGAACCGATGCGGAGAGTGATCTCATCCCAGACAATGAACTCATTCTCAGAGTCAAAGCCTTGGAGGAGAGCCAACAAACCGGATGTCTTTTGATAGCCAGCGGCAGCAAGGGCACCAGCATCGGCAATCATACCAGCTCTGTCCTCAACACCTAAAAGGCCCGCCTTTGCGTTCTGGCCAAGCTTCTGAAGCCTGCTGGTTGTGTAAGAGGTGCGGTAGATACCGGAATGAGCCGAGTTGACCTTGTAAAAGTCAAAGTCGGGTACCTTGAAGTCGGCTTCTCTCGTGTTGAGTGCAAGATCCTCTTGGAGGCCTTCCTTGGTTAGGAGGTTGAGGAAAACGGGGTACAGAACCTCATCCTCCTCTGGCTTGACGTCAGCCGTTCTAAGGAAACGATTCTGCTTGACGTGGATGGTGCCATTGGATTCGTCTTCGGTGACCGCAACGACGGGGAAGCCAACCTTCTTGGTCCAGATATCAGCCACACGCTCAACATCCTTGCCACTGGCTTCGCTGAGGGCAGCCCAGAGATCAGTAGTCTCTGTGTTTCCGTAGGCGTGCTTGTTGAGATAGCGTCGGACACCTTCAAGGAAGACGTCCTCACCAAGGTACTTGGAAATCATGCGCAGGACGCATGATCCCTTCTCGTACGAGATGGCATCAAAGATTTGGTTAATCTCGTCTGCGCGCTTGACAGGCACCTCGATGGGATGCGAGCTGCGCAGCGAGTCAAGGCCCAGGGCAGAACGCAGGTCCTCGATAACGTAGCCCTCCCAGATCCTCCACTCGGGGTAGAAGGCGTTGGAAGAGTACCATGACATCCATGTTGCGAAACCCTCCTTTAGCCACAGGCCATCCCAAAAGTCCATGGTTACCAGGTTGCCGAACCACTGATGGGCCAGCTCGTGCTGCACAACCTCGGCCACTCGCTTCTTAGTCGTGGCGCTGCTGGTCTTTTCGTCCAAAAGAAGATCGACAACTCTGTAAGTGATGAGGCCCCAGTTCTCCATGGCACCAGCGGCGAAATCGGGAACCGCCACCATGTCCATCTTGGGGAGGGGGTATTCACTACCAAACTGCTTCTCGTAAAACTCGAGTGTTCGCGCAGCAAGCTCAGCAGAGAAAACAGCATGATCGACATTCTGGTCAGGCGTGCACCAAACTCGGATCGGGACTCGGAAGTTGTTGGTCTCGTAGTACTTGAGATCGCCAATGACGAAAGCTAGGAGGTAGGTAGACATGATGGGAGTCTTGTTGTAGGTGATGGCCTTGCGCTTCTTGCCGGTAATCGCAGAATCGACCTCCTTTTCGGAAGCAACATCCATGTTGCCCAGGCAGACCAAGTCGTGGTCAGCGATCAGGGTGACGGTGAATGTAGCCTTGAGAGCCGGCTCATCAAGACAAGGGAATGCACGGCGGGCATCGGTGGCCTCCATCTGAGTTGTAGCAATGTACTTGGTATTTCCCTGCTCATCCTTGTATGACGAGCGATAGAAGCCTGCCATATCATCGTTGAGAGTACCGGTGAAGCGTTGAGTCAATCTCGCCTTTTGTCCCGCGGGAATCGTCTGGTCGAAGGTTATGGTCGTGGTCTGGGTATCCTTGTTGTAGTCGACGGTGGGGAGGACGTGACAGTGGCGCCGTTGGCTTCGACGGTGGTCTCATGGATATCGAGGTCTACAGTGTTGAGAGCAATAGAGGTGGAATCCTCAATGACGTCGAAATCGATGACAACGGTTCCCTCATACTTGAAGGTCTCAAAGTTGGGCTCGAGGGTCAGATCGTAATGCAGTGGCTTGACGTTTTTGGGGAGGACCTCGCGACCACGACGAATGTCGAGGCTAGCGCTAGCGACGTCAGATCCGTTGCGATACATGGCTCGGCGGTAAGAGCAGTGACGCTGCTGCTGGCGAGGGAGAGAAGAGAAGGGTGTAGGTGGGGTGAGGCCAAGAGAGGCGCAAGCAGATCGAGAAAGGACAATACCGGGAGCGGAAGCTGAAGTCAAGCTCGAGAAAAAGGAACGAGATTGTTCTCGAGTATGATGAGCAATAGGTGATTTAGAGAAAAGGGAAGAATAAGCTGAGGCTGATGGGTGAGATGAAGCTCTAGAGCTGATGCGGGGGAGGGGTCGTTGCAGGTGCAAGTGACGGCAGGGGATCATCGGCGGGTCGGCGTTGCTGGGTCCGACAGTAGGCGTGACTGAGCCGCGAGCCAATTGTGGCAGGCGCAGAGTCGCCCGAAGGCTTGAATATATAGATGGCGTCTTCATGATTCAGTCATTGGCGATGCGTAGACTAAGAGTCATGGTGATCCGCCCCGCAATGGAACTGAAGACGTGTGTTGCCGTCTTGGTCTTGTTCATGGGAGCACAAACGCGGTCCAACATTTTTTTTTTCCCGCGTTGGAAGAGCAGGGCGAGGATGGTGTGGAACATATCAGCCAATCAGCGTGTATCATCGTAGGTGAGGCTCCTGGTATATATTCTTGCCATGATGAATCGCATTTTTGCCTTGCGCGAGGCTGTAATTTGAGGCAAGACAAGGGTTTCTATCTGATACAATGGGCGAAGGCTATGGTGGTCACACGGGCTAAGAAATAAACGAGACACCAAAACTGCAAATAAGGCGTGCCTCTTCCTAACACTCAGAGACACCGTCCTGACACTAGGGGGGGCAAGCATATGAAGAGCAAACATGCATCGCTTCTTGGCAAACTGTGGCAATTATCAATGAAAAGATGTGAGGCTGCAGTATCTCTTGTCTTGTTGCCATCTTTCTATTCGTTTACCATTTCTGCCTCATCATTCTCACCATCTCCCACCAACTTGTTCCGAAGCCGCTCCAACAACATGTGTATCTCCTCATCCCCCTCCTCCGTATCCCCCAAAAGAGCTTCAACGAACTCTAACCTGACATTCCGGCGCGTGGAATTATCGACAAGAAACTCGAGACCCCAGGTCCCTACCCCTGGAGTTACCGCCATCTGACAGCATATACTCATGGCTGACTGCTCGTCATCGACCGAGTCAATACGCGCACCATTCTCCAACAAGAGGCGCACACAATCCTTGTAGGGCTCAAAGAATGCTTCCTTGGGGCCGCCTACCCTTATGCTCCATGGGTGTAAGCCGGCGACTTTGCGGAAGAGCTGACGGATAAGACCCTCGGACTTGGAACCATCTGTATATGTGATGGCGTTCTTGATGCTGGCCCCGGCATCAAGGAGAATCTTGATACATTCGACGTCTTTTCCCCCAACTAGTGCCCCGTAGAGGGGCGTGTGATATTCATCCTGAGTAATGGTGAATCTGTTCACGTCCATCCCCTTCTTAATAAGCAGGGCCACTAGCTTTCGCCGGTCCTCTCTCACTTCTTCGGTCACGGACTCTGGCTCTGATGCAAGGATATATCTTTCAGTAAAACACCAGTCCAGCGCACGCATTCGTTGATTGTGCGCATCGAAGCAAGGATCAGCACCACGCTTGAGCAGTGCGATTGCAGGCTTGTATTTGGACCCGGAGACTAGCTGTGAGAGAGGTGTAAGGCCTTGCCCTATCAGGTTCATTGGCACTCCGTGGTCGACCAGTCTGTGGACGATTTCGTAGGCGGCGCTGGGGTCTTCGACATTGGCGACGTAATGAAGGATACTTTGTTCATGGGGATCTTGGTAATGAGGATCGAAGCTGGGCTGTTGGACGAGGAGGTCGATTATATCCAACCGTTCATTCTGAATGGCGCATCGTAGGCCTGATATCCTATGCGCCGAGAAATAGGCACCCTTCTGGAGGAATAGCTGCAACATGGCCTCATCGCTATGGGCTATTGCGAAATGCAGAGGATACCAGTAAAGGCCCCCATTATAAAAGCCCAACCGGTTGCACTTGCATAGCTTGACTGATGGTTCATCCAAGTTTGCGCCATTGTCAAGAAGCCACCGGACAATTTCGTGGAAGCCGTTGCTGGTCGCGATGTGTAGTGGTGTCGAAGAGATTCCATAAACAACATCCATCTCTCCCGCACAAGAGCCGTTGATGTCTGCCCCTTGATTGATGGCGTGTTTGAGTGTATTAAGAGAGTCATACTCCACGGCCCACCTCACGCAGTCCTTGGAGGGTGAATCGTTGTCAATGCTATGCTTGTAGAGAAGAGGATTGAAGATGGCATGAAGATTGCGATTGGCTTGAGCGAAGGAAGCAAGCGCTTGACGGTCGCAGTGTTTTCCGATTTCTTCAAGAAGTTCTGGTGGTAGAGAAGCGAAAGACATGGTGCAGGCATGTGGTTTCGAGAACCTGGCGACAGTATAGGTAGGCAATTGGAGTTGTTGAGTCGCGAGAAATAAAAAGAGGAATTGTTAAATGGTAAATGAATTGATGGCTGAGCTCGCTGACACACCACCCTGCAGATACCTAATCCACAGCTATTTCACACAGCCTCGATTCTAGACCAGCAACTATGCTGTCTTCATCCTCGCCTTGTCCGAATTGTAAACAACGAGCTGCGCTGTGGCTTGATGGCAAGGCTCTCACGGGGATACAGTCTGTCACTGTCACGAGGGTCGAGAGTTGGGGATGAGAGTTTTGCAGGGGAGAGCCGATGGTTGAGATTGAGTTGTCTGAGTGTGCGGGATTCAAGGCGTTTCTCGACAAGACCAGTGGTAAACATGTATTCGATGACATGGCCGCCGATATGCGGGTATCGCGATTCAGGCGTTGACGAGGACAGACTGTTGGATGAACGTTGAAGAAACGGCTTGAATGGCGGAACCCTAGTCCTCTCAACTCTTATACCCACACGACTGAAACAGTAATGATCGAGACGCTGCGCCTTTCCCCCCCATTGCAAAACGCAAAACCCTCGCATTTACAGACCAAGAAGAACGAGACCAAGAGAGACGGCAGCCGGAGCCATCTGAACATAGAAAATGCGAGGGTTGGCAGTCATGCCTCCAAAAGCCCCAGCAGTGACGACGCAACCAAGGAAGAAGGTCTGGAGCTGAAACGAAAACTCCTGGTTCGGGTGGAGAAGCGACCAGAAGAGTCCAGCAGAGAGGAAACCGTTGTAGAGGCCCTGGTTGGCGGCCATGCCCTTTGTCTGCTCGGCGAACTCCTTGGTGAGTCTGAATGTCTTACGGCCACGAGGTCCTGTCCAGAGGAACATCTCCAGGACGAGGATGTAGCTGTGTAGACCGCCGATAAGGCCGGTAGCGACGTTTCCGATGATGCCCATTTTGAGAGAGATGCTCGGGTTTTTCGGGGAAGATTATAAAAATGTCTTGGAGAGTGAAATGTAGTGAGTGTGCGGTGAGGGAGAGGTTGGCCTGAAAGTCTGAGACAATAGGTTTACGATAGAATACTAGGATAAAAGCGGATGAATAATGATGCGAAAGTGAAAATACGAGATATACTAGACCATTTTTGAGACTTGGACATGGGCATGTGAAAAAAACAAGACAAGTCAACCTTGCTTCCTTCGGAGTCGCCGAGGTTGGGCATTTGACCGACCCATGAGTGGCTGCCGCCGGATTTGGGCTGTGATTTTGAAAGTCTTGGCAAGATGGGACTAGGAATCGTGTAAGTCAATTGTGCGTCTTCAGTAGAGAGAATGAGTGGCTGCCACTGCTTAGCAAGTTATATATACGATATCTTGCACATCTACTTCTAATACGCAAACCGGAAGTCGAGTCGCTTGTTTCCATCAACCTCTCTGGCTTCTTTGTCCGTCTGGTACTCAATCTTTTGCTCGGGCGTCATTTGATCCCACTCTGCTTCCTTCTTCTTGTTCAGACGGATGAGGTGTTGGCGCTGCACGAGGAAGACGACGACTGAGAGCGATAGGATCGAGATGCACACTTTGTTGCCGTTCTTGTAGTAGGGCGAGTCCCAGGATCGGTAGATTTGGCTACCAATCACGCTTCCGCTGTTTGCTTGTCAGGACCTGTTTTGACTAAGAGGGTGGAGAGGTGACTTACATTTGAACGATGACGTTGTAGGTGGCTGCGGCTACTGCTCTCTTCTTGACATCGAATGAGTTTTCAGAGATCCAGGAGCTGACCAGAGGGTGGAAGTAGGGATAGCCTGAGATCAGTGTGATGATAGTGAATCGTCCCCATTCACGACCCTCATCTGGGAGTGTGAGCAGCGCAGTGAAGAGAGGAAGCGACCAAATCTCGCCAAACAGGCAATGGAAGGATCGCTCATTGAAGTACTCTGAACTGTATGCAAGCGCCAACATGGTGATGATCTGGAGGGCTGCCGATGGCGCAGTGAGCAGGTTACTGGCCAAGGTGCTGAAGTTGCCAACACGCTTGAGCGTCAAAGTTAGATAAGCCGTAACCGGAGTCGCGGGGATATAAGCGACAAGACCGATAAAGTACAATCCCCAGAGTGAAGGATCAGTCCAAGCAGCCTTGATGTCTGCAAAGGTAGCAGGCTCAGTCAGCGCTGTGAGACCCTTTGCAGGATCATCGCGGAGGATGCGGTTAATCATGATGACCTCTTCGCGCTCAGTATACCAAGAGCTGCGCCAGATGAGAGTCTTTGTGCCTGTAGGGCTGGTGGGGAGGTAGGCCATTGAGATGAGACCGATGACGACTGTAAGAAGGCCCTCGAGGAGGAGAAGCCAGAACCAGCCGGGGCGACCGGCGACGCCTCGCATTTCGAGGAAGCCTGCAGCCAACAGGGCAGAGATGACTCCTGTTTAAATGCGTGAGTACTGTTTGAAGCTTTTGTTGAGGGGAAGGGGTGCTTACTTGCAATATTGAGGGTACTCCAGAATGCAGCAAGTCGAATGGACAACTCTTTCGAAGTGTAGAAATATGTCGCCATGAGAATGACACCGGGGATGAAGCCGCCCTCAAAGAGACCGATAAATGCTCGGGAGATGTAGAAGCCGGTTCTGCCTGTCATGAAGGCTTGAAAAGTTGCTATGGGGTGGTCAGTAATTAATTATTGAGGTTGGGTGAGGCGGGTGAGGACTTACAGACCAAGCCCCAACAAACCATCAACTGCATCGATCAGTAAGTTTACTGTTCTTCATATATAAGAGAGGGAGGGGACATACTGTTGGCAGGACGCGTTTGAAGCCATATCTCTTTGTGAGGAACTGCACAGGGAACTCCGCTGAGAGGAAGCATAGCAGCTGAATGGTTGTGCCCTGAAACAAAATCAGTAAGATACCCGATATTAATGCTCATGTATAAATACTCACATTGTTATAGTCATCTGTCGTCAAGCCGAGGTCGGTCAAGAGATCATCAGCAAGAGCATTGCTAAGATTCCCACGATCAAGTTGAAGACCAAAAAACTGCAAACCGTGTAAGTGCCCATTCCCGTCCGAGTACCAAATACAAGACTCACCATCAAACACAACCAAGTAAGAAGACGTAGATCCGTCTTTCGCACAGCCCTCTTCTCTTCTTCCGGAGTCCATGTAGCCGACGGATCCCATCGATGACCACCCTCGTAGGTATCATGCGGAGGGAGTGCAGAGTGAAGCTCTTGTCTGCCGACGCCGACTTGGGTTTTTGCGATATCCACTGAGGAGCGCTCCGCTACTGCAGGGCTTGCTTCGATATCTGCAGTGCCCATGTTGGATGCGGGTGTAATCGGTAATTGGGCAATGTGGTCGTATGCACTGAAACGATGCTGAAGTGATTGTCGCTGGTGATGGGATACAATTCGGGGTTCTTGTCAAGATATATACTCTTTTGCCCTTGGTCTTTTTTTCTACCGAAAGAAGCTCCGCGGCGAACATTCCAGTGAACGGGCGTGGCACGACCGCGCACGCCATAGATGGAACGGAGCCCATTCTGGCAATGGTTCATGGTCCCCGGCCAAAGATGCTACAAGCACCTCACGCAAGAGGTCTCCCAAACACCGGAGAATAGCAGCATCAATACAGCATCCTGCATAGGTACCCCCCTCTAGCGTCATCTCACCTACTCCTTCGGGTTGGTGTGGGGATGACCTCTCCTCTCCGAGATTTTCTCCGTCGTGCCCAAAGCTCCTCGCATGCCATTCCTAGTCCCGATGTCGTCTTTGCCGCGCGCCGTGATTCGACGCTGCCGCTAGACCTTGTACTTGGTACTAGGTATCAACGGAAGATCACTCCGATTTTGATATAGCCTCAGCATTTGCCTTTCAATTGCACGACTTTGTTCCTTCATTTCTATGTTTTTTTCTTGTTGATTAAAATTTGTACACAAATTATTGCATCATGCCTTCTGTCGCACCTTCACAAGCAGAGACAACTCTGGGTGACCACATTCTTGGTGGTCATTCAGAGAGTCGGCCTCGGATCTCGCAGCCATTGACTTACACGGGAAGCCTTGACGACATTCAGCAACTCGACATCACTCCCGTAATTGGTCGTGAATACACCGGACTTCAGATTCGTGACCTATTGCGATGGGACGAGAGGCTCATCCGTGACCTGGCTGTCACTATTTCGCAGCGTGGAGTTGTATTCCTCAAGAACCAAGATGTGACTCCCGAAGAGATGAAGGATTTCATGCTTCGTCTTACGGAAGTCGCTGGATGTCCTGCTAGTTCTGGACTGCATATTCATCCTTTGACGGAGGAGGGTAGCGAGCTTGGTGACCAGATTAGTGTCATTTCGAGCGAGAAGCAGAAGAAGGGAGGTGGTTTGACACATCAATTGAGTGATGTAAGTCGGTTTGCCAGCGCTGGCTGGCATAGTGATATGTAAGTTACCCGTCCACACCTTGAGATCATGGGATGATGCTGATCAGTGTAAAGCACCTTTGAAAAGGTCCCGTCAGACTATGCCATGCTCAAGATTCACACACTACCAGCTACTGGAGGTGATACAGTATGTTGCTCAGTTCACTCAAGTCAAATGAGTGTAAGTACTAATGCGATTCCTAGCTCTGGGCCTCTGGCTACGAGATTTATGACCGGCTATCACCACCAATGAAGCAATTCCTCGAAGGATTGACTGCAACTCACGATGCATCCTTCTTCCATGATGAAGCAGCTCGCCTCGGAAACCCTCTACGCAAGGGTATCCGCGGCTCTCCTCTGAACCAAGGTGAAAACCTCTCAGCCGTACACCCGCTCATCAGAACAAACCCAGTCACGGGCTGGAAGTCGGTCTACGTCAACAAGGGTTTCACCAAGCGCATCAACGGCCTCTCAAAGGATGAGAGCGACACTCTGCTGAGCTACCTGTTTAATCTCGTTACTCAGAACCATGATGCTCAGGTGAGATACCGATGGAGCAAGAATGACTGCGCGATTTGGGATAATAGATCGACGCTGCACTGCGCTACGTATGACTATGATGCTGCTCGGGCTGGTGACCGGGTTTGTAGTCTAGGAGAAGCACCGTATCTTGATACTACAAGCAAGGGACGCAAGGAAGCATTGGGAATTTAAGAAAGTATATTAACGAAATGATACAAGAGAAATGATGTTAGTTATGAGTTACCTATACCGAGCTGACCAGATGTGAAGAAGAGTAGTAAAAATGTGTGCGTCTAGATGTCGTCCTCCTCATCACCAGCCTTTTCGACGAGAAGATATCTGCTCTTGCCCGTCTTTTCATCCATCTCATGCTCAACAGCCAGCTTCTGCAAATGCCCAATGATATTCTCAATAGCCGTGTCCTTCTTGCTGCGGTTCTTCCTGCCGAGGTTATCGAGCCAGGAAATCTTGTTCAAGAGATAGTACGCAATGGCAATGATGACAGTAACACCGAACGAGTACAGCCAGATGATGACAACAGTGACTACGTCTACCCATCCATTGCTGCTCTGGTTGAAGTGATCCCTGGGAGTAGTCACTTCTCCGGTGCCAGAGAGCCAGCCGAATAGGCAGAAGAGGGTGGCGATGACGTCTACACCAAAGATGGCTCCGACGAGTTGCCATGATGGCCAGGTCTTGCCTCCACGGGTAACAAAGATGAGCCAATTCTCAGTGAGAGCCACCTCAAGGAACAAAATCTCCTGGACTGAGCCAAAATTCTCGACTATGCCGCCACTAGGGAGGAACATGGATCCGCGAATGACCCAAGTACCGATGGCGAGGAGAATACCCAGGATGACACTCACGACCCAGATCTTGGGGAGCTGCCATTCCACCGGGCGTGGTTCCCAATGAGCATTGTCGTAGGCTACTGCGACCGTGGCCAAGTCTGCGAAAAGAGCGAGGAAGACGATGAGTTCGACGCGGATGGTCTCGTTGATGATGATCATGGAGAGCGTGAGGTAGATCTCGAGGTGGAGACATAGCGCGATACGGTACTGGATATATGCCTTCATTCGCTGGAAGATCTGGCGAGCCGTTTTGATGGCTAGTACGATGGTGCTTAAGCCGGGGGCGAGAAAGACGATGTCGGCGGCGGCTTGGGCAGCTTCAGAGGCACCTTCAACGGCGATTCCGCAGTCTGCTTTCTTCAAGGATGGGGCATCGTTGACACCGTCTCCAGTCATGGCTGTGAGATGACCTCGCTGCTGTAACATCTCAACGACAGTATACTTGTGCTCTGGATATACTTCTGCAAAGCCGTCGGCACGCTCGACAAAGTCATGCTGCACAGTACCAGCCAAGCCGCCATGAATGAGCCTCTCCGAGTTGTACACCTTGGTACCCAGCGACAACATCTTGCAGGTCTCCTTGGCGATGGCGATAGCATCTCCTGTAAGCATCTTGACCGGGACACCAAGATGTCCGGCCTCGATGATGGTCTGAGCTGTATCTTCACGCGGGGGATCAAACATGGAGAGTAGACCGAGGAGAATCCAGTCACTGTCGTTCTTCTTGTATGCGACTCCCAAGGAGCGAAATCCACGACGAGCAAACTCTTGGGCCTTTTCTCTGTACAAGTTGCCGACTTCTTCAGAGCAGTTTGCTAATCTCAGGATAGCTCTCGGTGCTCCTTTGGCACAGGTGAACTTGTCACCACCCAGACGACACACGGTGGTGATTCGCTTGGAGACTGGGTCAAAGGGAGTAAAAGACTCGGTTACCCAGCCTTGCTGTAAGATCTCACGGGCTTGAGGGTATCTCTTCAATGTCAGGATGGTGACTTTGTCGATGGGGTCTAGCGTCTTGAGGTTGTGAGAGGATGCTAGAGCTGCGACGGCCATCATCCAGTTGACATCTTGACCTTCAGAGACAAAGGGGTCACGTATGCTGAGCTTGTTGGCCGTCAGTGTTCCGGTCTTGTCTGAGCAGAGGATATCGACGCCCTGTTACTCGTTAGTTCATGTGCCTGTGTTAGGAGGAAGTCTAGAACTTACAGCTAGTGATTCAATGGCTGTCAACTTCTGCACAATAGCCTTTTGCTTGGCGAGATAGGCAGCGCCCACAGCAAGAGTAGTGGTAGTGACGACGGGAAGACCGACAGGTACACCAATGATGAGCAGTACCAAAGCGTAGTGAAGGAGATTCTGCGACCCAGGGTTGGCGATCTTGATGTGATGAAAGAAACCACCAATCCAAGCGGCAAGAATCCAGAACATGACGAGAACCAGAAGAGAAGTGCCGATATTGTTCATGACAGCCTTGAAATGACCCTGGTCCTTCGCGCCCTGTACAAGATCTGCGGTACGGCCGACGAAGGATTCTCTGGCTGTGTGAGTTACAATTGCGTAAGCCTTGCCGCGCTTGCAACCTGTGGTATAGTAGACCATGTCGCCTAGGTACTTCTCAACGGCAAGAGACTCGCCCGTGATGGCAGACTGATCGATGGCGACGAGTGGACGGCTGCGGTATCCAAGTTCCTGAGGTTGGTAATCGCCATCCCGTTCTTTTCCATTGGTGTCACCACCTTTGACTTCGTTGTTATGGCTGTTTTCATGCTCTTGATCTTCGTCTGGCTCTGCTTCGTCGGACTCTTCACTGCGGTCGAGCTTGTCTTCGGCTCTGAGGCGCTTATACACTTCAAAGTCTTCAGGTCGGGTGTAATCGCAGAGGAGACGCGCATCAGCGGCTACAGTACCACCTTCTTGAATAATGAGCTAGACAATTTGTTAGATGTTGTTTTTATTTAGTCAAGGGAGAGGTGTGTCTTACAATATCTCCGGGTACTAACTCACGAGTAGGGATCTCTTGCTCATTGCTGTCTCTTACAACCGTGCATCGCATAGCAATGTCTCCCTTGAGACTCGCAACGACATCGGCGGCTTGTTTCTCCTGGTAGAATCCGACAAAGGCGTTTAGGAAGAGGATTCCCAGGATGACGCCAAAGTCGACCCAGTCGCCGAGACCAACAGCCAGCAGCGCAGCAACCTCCATGACTGTTTCACGTCCTGTTAGCGAGCTCTTTTTCATTTACAGAAGACAAAAACGTACCATAAAGAATTGGCCCCGTGAAAAATCCGAGAAACTTGACAAACATGTTCTCCTTCTCGGCAGTCAACTCATTCCACCCAGATCTCTTCCTCCTGGTATCAACTTCCGAAGTCGCAATACCAGTAGTCATGTCAGTCTCAAGCCAAGACTCTGGAATCCCCTGCTTAACAGGAGCAGTTTCTTCAGCATCGACACCTGTTCCAAACTGCCACCATCTCTTCTTCTTGCGACTCTTGCCGGTGGTGTCCTCCTCTGCAGTGCTGCGACGTCGTTCATCGCGGTAGACGCTGATGTAGCGGTCCAGAGCTGGATACTCTCCGAGGTCTTCTACGCCTGGGACGTAGATGCTGCCGATACGGCCTCGGGATTGGCGTCTGGCTCCAGCCTCGAGGTCGCCTTCGCCAGAGGCCTTCTTTTTGCGGTGGAATAGACCAGGCATGGCTGAATTGCACACTTTCGTTTTCTGGCTACTTCAATTGATCTTACAAATGAGTCTGTATGTCTTCTACAGGATTGAACATGTAGATTTATCTCCTTGTTTCTTTTCATGGCGGGACTTTGCTATTTATTGTCGACTGCAACCAGTATGAATTGACCTTTTACCATTTAGGTGAGTGACGATCATAACTGTAACCACCCGTAGATGCCGCTCCCCCCCCTCCTTGACACCCGATAGAGTATCCCGTCCTATGGCATGCGAGCGGTTTCCATCCCGGCCGAGTTATCCGGACGGCCCTTGTAAAAAGGGTTCAACGGGAGGTGCCAGCGGCTGAAGATTCCATAAAACCTTGAAGACCAAGGTTATCAGAATTCCGGGACCTGGACCGGTCGGGAAGCTGATGCAGTGTGATTAGACACAGTACAACACGACGCAGCACAGTAAAACAGGATTGCTCTCGTGATTTCCTCGGCTGACAAGGCTCTCCCTCCCCGAGATACCATCGCAGCGTCTCGTCTTCCCGCGGGAGTAACCAACAGAGTTTATGGGTTGGGGTTGTGAATGGCCAATTCAGTCTGACATCCGTCAGAACCGAAAAAGCCGGCCCTTTCTTTTTATCCCTCTCTTTCTCCACGGATATGCGGCACACGCCGGGTGGCATCATCATTATGACTACTGCCGTCCACCCTTTCTCAAGATTCTCGACCGTCTTGGACACGCTCATCATGGCGTCACTGACTGCTACACCACCATGGAATATGTCACTGGTTTCTTGCAGATACCCTTGCAGCGGGATTTCTTTTGCATGTCAACTGACACTTTTTATGTACCCTGAATTCATCGCTCTTATTGGTTGGTGCTTGATTCGAGGCGTTGTCACAATGTGATTGATGCCGGCCGGATAGGAGTTTTGAGGAAAACAAGCATTTCTTGGCATCTGATACCCGTCTCCCGCTTTTGAAGGACCGGGATTATCGCCTGCCGAGTTCATGCACGGGCTCCAAGAGATGTAAACAGGCTTTCAATGCCCAGTATTCTTCAATGTTGATAGGTTATGAGAACAGCCGTGAAAGAAGCCGAAAGGGAAGCTACATCCATGCATCTACTGTACTCTCATCACCCGATTGATTGCAAAAAGCACTTTTGATACATCGCGAAAATCCCTCTAGGAAGTTGCAATACTCGGCCACTCGGCATCTTGCATCCTTATACCCTCCTTGTTCCCGTAGCTCGATACCACCACAAGTGACAAGTGCACCTCCTCACTCTGCCCGCTGTCACGCGGCCCATGGATGCCCGCATCGGTGTTATGGAAGTAGTGATGTAAGAAACATACTGTTGCCCATCAACTCGAATTGCTGTTTAACTATATTTGCCGTGCTTCCTGCTGTATTGGGAGCAAGCCGCCTGTTCCGGGACTCGAGCATGATCTGTTACATCCAGTTATCATCAAGCTGGTGATTCATTCTAGAATGATGGAGGGGGTGATAGTTGTTCCCCTGGAGAAGCTATGGGTTGATAGTTTAAAGAAGCAAGATTCCTAATTGATCGTACTGGTCGAGATAGTGTTGTGAAGTTGATTGTGATGGTTATTCACCATGGCCTTTCCTAGTCCACCCACGTATGAAGCAGTGTCCCGCCATGGACCAAGAGAACAACTACCAACGAGCGAGTTACTCTGTCTAATACTAGACGGCCGTTCTATCTATCCTGCTGGGAGTCCTCTCCCTCGTTACGAGTTGAGCGTCCCGCCTTACCAAGCAACATCTCCATTCCTTGGCATCAAGAAAGTCAGATATCGGCTGTCAAAGAACAATGGGCAAGGGAAACTTCGCCTTCGGATGGACGATATGTATACATGCCGAGATACTCCATTCCGAATACACACGCGACGGCACATTGCCATCAATGGGAATACAAGGGACAGTCGCACATACAACTATGTCAAGCTTCGCCCTGGTATTACAGGATGGTCATCTTGTAGTGTTGCGGGCTACTTGAAGGCTGTTCGAGGGAGACGAGGTAAAGGGATGATATGGAAGGACGATGCCGGACGAACTATAGCTGTGGAAGAGGAGGCCATGCTGATGGATGGTTCATGGATGATGCCTACACCAAGCCTCAGGCTTCTTGAAGTATTAAGCGATAGAGACTTGGACCTCATTGTGACCTGCTGGGCCGCACGTCTCTGGAAGGAAGCAAGAAGACAATTGAAGGGGCGCCTACCTTGGGCAAGAGGTGAAGTCAACCCTGTTCCTAATATGGACATACACACTGATTGACCTCAGTCGCGAATTGGAAGCCAAACATGACTTCCTACATGTCCACCCCGTGTCCACCATACTCTTATTTCCCCGACCGAGGTTATAGCGACGACGAATTTAGCTGCGAGGCGCTACTGAGCTGCCGAAGCTTGAGTGGAGTAAATCCGGGGTAGACCTCGAAGGCGAGCTCATCACCTGCGATCACGTCATCGAGGAGGATGCGGTCCAAGGTACCGACAGGTTGGGAAGGCTTCTCGGAGGATTCTTCATTTGCTAATTCTTTTCGAGTGTCAGAACTCGTCCTCTTACAAGCTGATCCTTCATCCATTTACATCGTGGTTCGACGAGTCTCCGGAGCCATGTCCCCACATTCCGATCCCGCTCCGAGTCCAGCTCCGAACCAGCCTCCGAAAACAACTCCGAATACCTCTGCGTCGCGACAAAAGCTTGCAAGACGGGCCTGCGACTCATGCAAGGTTAGAAAGATTCGATGTTCAGAGACACCCCCCTGTACAGGGTGTGCAGCCGCGGGGATAGAGTGCACGTTTAACCGCCTCCAAGCTACTCGTGGTCCTCGAGGGCTTCGGGCAAAGACTCTTGATAAGATTGAGCGGAGACGTCGAGGCAGAGTTGATAAGTGTGTAGAACTCAGTGGGGAGAATGGGGACAGAGAACAGCAAACTGATGAGATCACTTGCTTGGTTGACGTGCTCGATGTTTATGCAGAGCGACTGTTCCCCATCTGGCCTATCTGCGATGCTGCTGACCTGCTCAAGAAGATAAAGGAGAACCCTAGTAGAGATGATTCAGCAAGGTTACTAGCCAATGCAGTAGCCCTGGCTACTCTTGCACAGCTGAAACTGGAAACTGCATGGCAGCCCAGCGTGGACAAGGTAGAGACGAGTGGGTTGAATCAGACACTCGATCTTCTTGATAGTCTTCGCATCTCATTCTTCTTACACATATACCATGAGAATGCTTCACCTGGAGGCACAAAGTCGCTTGTGTATCTTCGTGAGGCCATCACGCAGGCTCAAATTCTTCGGCTTGATCGCGAGTCGACGTACGCCTCTCTCTGCGAGGCAGACCAGCATGTGTCGCGACGAGTTCTCTGGCTGCTCTTTGTCACAGAAAGGTGCGTCAAATAATCAATCACTAATGATGCACTCCACTGACAGTCCATGCCAGAGGCGTCGCGCTTCTTCACAAACTCCCCATAGTATTGAAGCCCAACATCCTATTCCCATGGTTTGGCGGAGCCGACGATCAAGCCGAGGTCCTACCCGCCTTTCTAAAGCTGGTCCATCTATTCTGGGTATTCGATCAATCCGGAATCTTTGAGATTCTACGGAATGCAGACACAGACTCGGACATTCCCAACATGGCGTCCGTGGCTCAGAGCTGTCTGGAGCTTCTCCAGCAAAAGCTCCTCGACTCGGTTGACAACGATGATTGGGGACCGGTGAATCAAGTTCAGCGCGCGGACATGTTTGTTACTCGTCAGTGGATGCGTGCTGTTCTTTGGAGGGCTTCTTTGCGCTTTGGGATTGTCATTCCGGGTATGAATCCGATTGATATCGCAAAGGACTTTTTGAGCTTGGTGTCTGAACTTCCAAAGGCTGCGCTTGAGTCTCATGGACCAACTCTGGTAAGTAGTTTTCTGCTCTTGATCTAAGGTGATGCATCACTAACACAGAGAAGGAGTTCAAGACGTTTGAGATTGCTACAGCGGTGATTGATGCAATGGCCAGCAATCATTCGGCCATTCCAATTGATCAACCAGGACCAATCTTACACCGTTTACGAGACATTTTATCCTCTTGTCGAGGAGGCAATCGGACTCTTTTGTCACTCCTCACGATGAAGATGGACGCCGTGTCTGGGTCTGGGCTTCTGCTTGAGACCCCGAACGACAATGCAATTGTCTTCCAGATGAACACTCAACCTGGATTTGACACCGCTGAACTCTTGGCGAATCATTCAAATATTTCTATGCCTACGTATCAATTCATGGAAGAGCAGGCGTCTCAGATTTGTTGGCCGCCGCTGGACTTGGGATATCTCGTCCGATCACCGTCTCCCCTCACTCGGATGCTGCTAGAGTCAATGCCCAGAGATGTCGCAGAGGAGGACCAGACACTCCCAGCCTAACAAAAGAAAGACCTCACTAGGGCTGCGCGATGACACCTTTTGGAGGATTTCTTGCGTCATTTTACCCTGGTCGCTCGGTATGACTCCTCCCCGCCTTCAGATAATTTCTCCGAGAGTTTCTCCGTCAGCTTGGCTTGGTGTATATGGGTTGACCTGAGCAGCTTTTGATCAAAGATCTTGAAGAAAGCATAGCATTTTTCTGACATTCTTCATCTATCGTCAAAATACTTCACAATGGCTTGGGAAGAACCTAGAAACACGGGCATGATCTACCGCCGCCTCGGCCGGTCTGGACTTCATGTTTCTGCCATCAGTCTTGGTGGTTGGATGACCTATGGTGGTTATGCTCAAGATGAACAGGCGTTTGCTTGTATGAAGAAGGCCTACGACTTGGGCGTCAACTTTTTCGATACGGCTGAGAATTACACCGCTGGAGAGTCAGAGATTGTGATGGGCAAGGCTATTAAGCATTTTGGATGGAAGAGAAGTGACCTGGTCATCAGCACAAGTAAGCACCTTCTTCTATCATCTACCAATTGGTATACTAACAGTGTCAAAGAGATCAACTGGGGTGCTGTCAATGGAGAGATCCTGGTCAATAACCATGGCCTTTCGAGGAAGCACATCATTGAGGGCTTGGAGGCTTCGCTCTCCCGCCTGCAACTAAAATATGTCGACATTGTCTATGCGCATCGACCTGACAGATTGACTCCCATGGAAGAGACTGTGAGAGCCTTCAATTTTGTAATTGATCAGGGCATGGCTCTCTATTGGGGAACCTCTGAATGGAGTCCCGATGAGATTGCAGAGGCTGTAAGTATTCTCCAGTAAACTCCTCTCTAGCACAGACTAACAGACTAGGTTGGCATTGCCCGCGACTTGAGAATGATTGCCCCTATCGTGGAACAACCCCAGTACAACATCCTCGTCCGCGACAAGGTCGAAGGCCAATTCCAACGTCTATACGACCGTGTCGGCCTCGGTCTCACCACCTTCAGCCCCATAAAGATGGGCCTCCTCTCAGGCAAATACAACGACGTAATCGACGGCCAACCACCCAAAGACTCTCGCTTCGGAGCAAGCAAAGACGGTTTCGCGGACTTTATGCGCGGTCGCATGGGAAGTGATGACTGGAAGGAGGAGATTGAAAAAGTGAAGCAACTCAAGCCCATCGCCGACAAGTTGGGTGTTAGCCAGAGTCAGCTTGCTGTTGCTTGGTGTCTCAAGAATCCCAATGTGAGCAGTGTTATCACCGGGGCGAGTCGACCGGAGCAGTTGGAGGAGAATGTGGGTGCTCTTAAGATTCTTGACAAGTTGACGACGGAGATTCTTGATGAGATTGATGCTGTTACTAAGAATAAGGTCACGCTTGATCCTGCTAGACAAGGCTAGAGGCTGATTAAATTGATATGAAAACCATCGATCTTCTGGCTCAGTTATTCCGTCTAGGGCCGGGCTTCAACTATAACAAAGAACACATTTGATATGGAAACCATCTTTATAATACCCCGAGAGCCTGAGAGTCGGAAGGGGAAAAATAGCGAGTATTTCCTACTAGCTACGATAGGTATCGAGATTATAGGAAGTGATATTTGTTTGCTAGCAGTGGACTTCCTCATATTGTACCTGAAATAACATGGAGGTAAGTTGATTCCTTAAATTTGCTGTATACCTTTAAACCAGTGCTCAAACATCTTTGCTTGATCTATTTACATGCCCTTCAGTATTGACTTTGATCCTTTCGACGCAGCTCCTGAAATAGGGATTCTAAGCTACTAACAGCTGCCTCCTTGGCAACTCGAATAACAGCCTGAGTTACGTCTTCGGTGCAGTCTCGCTCCTCAAAGGGAATGGACGCCATCTCTGGACTTATCCCACGCGACATCTTACCCCTCTCGACACTCTCTTCAAAGCCCCTCATGGCCGCCTTAACCTCCTTCTCGGTCAAAGGAGAACCCTTTCGATACTGTAATTCACACAGGTAACAACCGATGAGGTGAACGCCTATCACCATTTTCATGATAATCTCACTGATATCCAGAAGAGAGGTTGAGCCGAGGAAGTTAACTGCAGGTAGATAGACGCTGACCAGTATTTTCACGGTTCCAGTGGCTTGAAAGATAGAGTCCGGTGTTTTGTTAGAATGCCGCGACTCCCATGAGGTGATACTCCAGCACTTGGTGGCTTTGCTGTGAAGGATATCCTGGACCACGTTGAGGTCGACGAAGCAGATGTAAGGGAGGTAGGAGACCTTGATGATTCGCCGGACTATCCAGAAGAGGGAGATATTGTTGGAATTCCATCTACCGATGCTGGTTAGCTCGTAACCAGTATAATTCACTAGAGCTCACACGTACCCATCAACTTGGCCCAGTTGTCTCTCTCCTGAGTGGCAACCCAGAGGATTTGAAGGTCCCGGCCACAAAGCTGCTGCGTCATCTTCTGAACCAGGGCTTGCGAGCAGATACCACGACTTTAAAACATAAGAGGACGAAAATTCCATGTCTCATTGTGGTTATCAGGGGCCACTGCCGAGTGACCGATAACTCATTACTCAACAGTTTACCACAACTCGATAACCCAACATGCATATGAAAGCCCGAGAACATCGCACTCGTCTCACAAATGCCAAGCGTAGAGGTTGGATACATGAAAAATGAGCAAGTCTATGGCCACTCAACCATTCTGAGAAGAGCTGAGGACAAAAGATACATCTGGTTCAGGTACCGGGTACCTCTGAAGGACAACGGCAGGAACTCTCGGACCAAAACCTTCGGCCATCTGGGTACCTGGCTGGACAGCTGCACCTTGCAAAGCTTGTTCATAGATTTCACTATAAAACCGCCGATTCCCACAGAAAAGAAAAGGTCTAAAAAATATCTCTTCTTCTTCTGAGCCATCATTGGACATCCCGATCTGCCATAAAACTCGTCAACTCCGCTGACCAGATCTCCCTCAGATGCGGTTCCTCAGACGAACCGCGTGTTTTTAGCACGGGCGGCCACTGCCATGGCCCTAAGTCGTCGCTACTTGAGTATTATTCTTCATTGGGTATACTTAATGGGCATGGTTATTCTGTTTATATACCTTGACTTTGTGACGGTATGGATGGAAGGTGGGAGGACTGATGCCTTCTGTACCTTCCTCGAGTTGGGATATGGGTGGTGGCCATTGCTGGGTTTGACACCCAGGAGAGGCTGGTGGGCAGCATGAACTCTCACCCATGAATGGACCGGGGCTTTGGGAACTGGGGGAAAACCATTGACAGAACAGTGATGAGAATCTAAGACTTACTCTGGTCAGAGAAGCTTCTCTGGTTCCCCGAGAGGATTGGAAATACTGAGTTCGTATGTCTTGGCTGTTTATATAGGTCTTTTCGCTCATGGAAAGGGGGTTGGCAGTGAGATAGGGAGAGAGAAACCGACCTAAAAAAACGAAGACCGATAAGGCCAAGTGACATATCACACTAACGGATACTACAGTTGACCAGACAAGATGAAAGAATTCTAGGCTGGATATCATCCCAGACATCCAAGTTGTTGAGGACCCCTGTCAAGTCATAAGGAGCCCACTCGCAGAAAGATGATCGACAGCTCCTGAAAAAGCTACAACTACAGCAGCTAAGGAATGTAAAAAAAATTATCCTGCTAATACAGCGAACAGTCCTTGACGTAGCTAGAGCCTTGAGTGTCGGATACTCGGAGGCGAGATATCATGATTCATCAGTTCCAAAAACCCGGCCATTACCAAACTCCGAAGAACGAGGCTTAAAAGCGAGAATCAGGCTACACAGACATCTCGCTCTTTCGCCCTTCTGACAAATTTCCAATCAACTAACACGTTCGCGCCAAGTCGATGCGTGTTTCTAATCGCTTTCCTAGCCGTTTGTCGTATTCACCGGGTCGTGATTGGGCGCCTCGGGCCGCTTGTGGAGAATCGCCGGCCGAGCGATTACCCGATTTGGTAATTCTCAGTCCGCTCCGAGTCCGATGTATTTGTGGCTGGAGAGCCTCAATGGTGATTAAGTATCTATCTCCGAGATATTGAGACGGAGTTTTAAGAGGAATTGGGATATAAAGATGCTCTTGGGCTCTATGTTGGATGAGGAATCATTGGCATCAATACGATACAGAACTCAGCTACCACCTCAACACTCATTTCAACCGACACTTCAGTCTTCGCTTGCAAAATTCATCAAATTTGTATTTATTATCACCATGGCTCAGAAGTACGCCAAGGATCAGCCTGAGGGCTTCACCAACCGCATTGAGAGAGTGGCCATTGTTGGAGTGAGTGATCCAACCCACATGAAGAGCATCAACAACTGACAACGTACTTCAGGCTGGTGGTTCTGTTGGTCAATATTTGGCCAGGGCACTGCTGAAGACCGGAAAACACACAGTCACCGCCATTACTCGCGAAGGCAGCACTAGCAAGATTCCTGAAGGTGCTAAATCCGTCATCGTTGATTACGAAAACGAGGACTCTATCGTCGCTGCCCTCAAGGGCCAACAATTCCTCGCCATCTCTATGTCCGTCACAGCTGCCCCTGGTACTCAAGAGAAGATCATAGCAGCCGCTGCAAAGGCTGGTGTGCCTTGGGTCATGCCTAACTGCTATGGCACCGACTTTACAAACGCCTCTCTCGCAGAAGAGAACATGACTGGCCAGTCAGTTCTACCAGGTATCAAGGCCATTGAGGATGCTGGTGTCTCATCTTGGATCGCCATGGGCTGCTCTTACTGGTACGAGTTCTCCCTCGCCCAGGGCCCGCAATGGTACGGCTTCGACTTTAGCGACAACCAAAATAAGGTGACCTTTTACGACGACGGCAAGACGCAGATCAACACCTCAACCTGGTTCCAGTGCGGTCGAGCGATCGCCGCCCTTCTGAGCCTCAAGGAGCTGCTAGAGGACGGGAACGACAAGTCACCAACCATTTCCCAGTGGCGAAACAAGCCCATGTGGATCTCCAGCTTCCTCATCTCTCAGCGAGAAATGCTCGATAGCATCCAACGCGTGACGGGTACCACGGACAAGGACTGGGAGATTGACTACGAAGGCTCCCACGAACGCTGGAGCCGTGCGATGGATATGCTGAAGAAGGGTGACCGAAGAGGCTGGGCAATGGGCATGTACGCCAGGACCTTTTACCCCAACGGTGACGGAAACATTGAGGCCAAGTATGGTCTTGCGAACGATATCCTTGGACTTCCCAAGGAGGACTTGGATGAGGCTACCAAGAGGGCGCTCGAGATGGTTGATGCTAAGTATAACTACTTTACGAACAGGAGCAAGTAAAAATAAGGAGACGAAAGTATGTGTTGACTCTTGGTTTATTATATTATAGGCTGCAATGATGTCAAAGTCATCAGCCACAACAACAAAAAAACACAGCTATCAATACATGACGGTATCAAAACCCAATACCGCAAAAGACCGTAACCTAAATGTTTTGACTTCTATGGCAATAGCCATAATGAATCAGATGGAAAGGTGCGTGTAGATGACACCTTTCCTTATCCCCGGAAGGATAAAGCTCTTGGTTTATGGAGTAGTTAGAATGAATATGGGTATAAGATCTCCAACTCGGAAGATAGTTGTGAATGGAATTAGTGGCCACGCCTTGCCCCCCACACTCCATAGAACAATAAAATGACATCCATGAATAGTTCAGACAAAAAGATAGAAGATGATTCCTTCTGAATCGTGATTCCGCCCGGGCTCGAACCGGGGACCTTCTCGGTGTTAACGAGATGCCATGACCAGCTAGACCACGGAACCGAGGCTATCTTATTGGACGGAAAACTCGCCGAGAGTATGGGACTCATGTCCTCTGTGGATGGAATGGTCATCCAAGCTCAGTACGCTTCTTATTAAATGGCCGTCGGAAACACCGCTCGTTGTTAGTGTAAATTCCAGGTGGGAAGTTAGTGGCAAATATCTCACCAGGGCGGGATCAAGTCCACAGATCTCAGTTTCAAGTGAGGGCGCCCCGCTGGTCCCTCGCCATAGCAGGCGTAGAATAACACTTGCCTTGGAAAAGCATCCCGAAGGGATAGATATTACATCGGGGTTGAATTTGGCTTTAATATTAGCTACTCCATCATTTTTCGAGATTTTGCTTCCACTAAGGTGCTAGGCTGAGACAAGAGATAGTTGCGGACAACCCGATCTACACACGACATCAACTTTAAACAGTTGAAATTATAAATGAGGCCGTTGACTTAGTATGCCCAAAAGCTCATCCGTATCTAAATGCCCTGCATAGGCTCTGGATTGACCTTGAAATGCGTCTTGACCGTTCATCTCCAGGTCGTTGGTAAGGCAAATCACGCCAGGTTGTTTATCTATCACATAATCCCAAGGCTGAACAACGAAGCCCCCAGTCACAGGCTTAATGTTTCTCTCCGGCTGACTAATTTGAAGATATCCTTACGTCTGTTAGGGGTTTTAAGGTCAGTAGTGACCGAGCTGTTGGTTAATGATTTGCTGTTGACGTTGTGTCTAGCGTATATACCCGTTCATGCATTTCGACGGCTCTGACTTCTGTAGCCTGGAATATAAAGATCTAAGGGCCACTTTTGACGCTGAAGAAGAATATACGTAGCAAATTTCGAGACAGATCGTCGCTATCTCTAAATCATATGGCAAGCTCTGTGACTCGGCTTCTCTAGGGTAGGTGTCAAGTCTCGTGGCGTCTGAATAAACGCGTTGTTCAGGCTGGCATTATCCACTGTCCACCATGCACAAGTCCAAGTCAGTTAACAAATGTACCTCTCTGCCAAGGACGGCTCGGAGGCGGCTCACTCCCGCCCGATCCTTGTCCGGGTGTTACCCAACCCCTCTCTTTTCCCCAGGTAGGATCGGATGTTACTTGACAACGGACACTGTGTGTGCATAATAGCAATTGTGCAGAGTTGTGCCCACTGATGGATCCCTCCCTGCAGTGACGACGCTCTTACCTAAAAACTACCACATCATGGGACCATTACATGGTAAGGACGAAATTGTCACGGGGAGGTAGATGGATGATAGATGGTCAAATCGGAGATGAGATGATCTTTCAGGTTCAGTGTCAGGCTTTGGCGAAAGTATCTTTGTGACAGACGAAACCGAAGCCCCAGAGCCCTCATTTTGGACATTGAGTCGCAGGCGGGGAATAGAGTGGCAGAATATCCGACACGTTCACTTTCCAGGTCATGGGCGCGATCAAGGCGGCCTGCTGGAGGGATGCTGTGACAAGGTCATTCATTTCTTTCAGCAATATTGTGTGCACAACGTGGAGACCAGCTCTGCAGCGAGAGATCGAAGCACGTGGGCCTGATGAACTGCGTGAATCGAAACCGGCCAGACTAGCATTCCTGGCACGCTGGTCAAGAAAAGAATGAGACACCAGACGATAAATAATATCATCATAAATATAATAAATAATTATTTTAAAAATATAATAAAGCTAAGTAAATATTTAAAAATTATCTTAATAATTTATGATATTATTTATTTATTTTTAATCTATATTATTGATTATCTCATAGGAGAATAATCTAAGGGCTTTATACGGGTATCTCGGCTGCCTTGTCATGGAAGAAGAAATTGACTAGGTCATGGTGCTTAGCCAGGAGAGCCTGCTATGATTCTGCAACTGAGGCCAAGACGCAAGGCACTAGGGTTTCGGGATCAACATCGTCTCAGTGGACATGCAACAACCTCGCCCTTGCATGTGAACGCGAGTCAATAATGAGGTGAAAAAAGAGTCCATTTCGCGCACTGCAGGCATCTTGGACTGTAACCAACAAAAGGTAGCGCGGGGAATGGAGAGAAAAAGAAAGAAAAAAGGAGACGAGGTGGAGAAGTGAAAGAATGGCGGTCCCTGCAAAATCACACTGCTTGACAATAAGCTGTAGCGGTAGAACGGGGCTTGCTATGGAATACGGCCCAGACTGTATGCAAGTCAACTCCATCTCCATCGAGTGACCATCGCAAGCTTCATGCCTATCATCACTGCTAAGAAATCACGCAAGACAATGGGGAACGTGCCCTGGAGAGATCTGCGAGATAAACTGTGCTACTGTCTTTTAGCGAGCGAGGACTTGTCTATCACTGGGGTCAGCCTCGAAGTTGACGTGCGACCGCGCCATCTAAACAACGCATTTCATCAGCATGTGCAAATGTCACTCAGGGGGCGGTATTTCTCAGTGTGCAGGAATGTCTCAAACTCGCATGACGAGTCCTGGGTACCTAAGCAGCAACAGTCGATACGAGAAGGTAATGGAAATTCAGAAAAACGCGTTGGTTGCTGTACCCAAGTCCCGGGCGGGAACGTAGGGGTCCCTGTCGCCAAGAGGTGCCATCTTGTGCCCTCTCGCGGGAATTGACTGATCGACTTCCGAGGCAACCCACGGGGCATGATCACCCTTATGCTTACAGGGATCTTGAAACCTGTGGTTGAAGATCATGATCCTCCCGGTGTGCATGGGGGCTTTGTTGTACAGTGCACAGATGTGTATGATGCATAAATTTGGATCAGAGGTCATAAGGACATCGCTGTGGGGCGGGTTGCCTGGACAGTTGCTACGGGATTTGAGACACGGAAACCATCGCGTAACCAACTCGCATTCGCTCACCCCAGCTTCTGCAAGCCAAGAAATAATCCTCAGGGAATCTAACGAACTCGTTACTCGTAAGAGAACCGGTGATATGGCGCGGGGAAAGAAAAGAAGGAATGAATATGCATCCAGCCGATTCGACAGGGCCGGCCAGCAGGGACAAGGACCCCCTGGAATCTTTCCGCCACCAAAGGATCTAGACGGGAATTATCATGCGGCATATGTGGAGATGGGACGGCAGAGGGTGGAGGCGAGCCCTGGACGGGATGACATTAGCATTGCAACGTTTGCGGCTGTCCCGTACGACACGTTGAGCCACTGTCGCGGAGAATGAGGATGAGGATCATGTTGGTGACTTGGCAGGAAGAGGAGGAATACAGTGTTGGAGGCGTTGGAAGATCCTATACTGCTGGTGTGGCGATTGATGGGCATTTGGCCGAGTGTCGAATTATGCATGCAAGATGATCCTCTGAGGATCCATTTGTGGGTATGAACGCGAGTCACTGGAATCTTCAGAAATTAGAGTTGGTACGTATTCATTCATTCATTCTATCTAACTTGATGGTACCGTAGCTGTTTGTATATCGAGATGGGATATCAAGCCATCAACTGGTGATGAGGTTAATCTGGCACGACTGTGTTGCAAAAAGACATCAACGCTTGCTAATAACATGACTGAGCAGTCAACCACAAGAGCAACATCTAGACCCTGGACCCAGCATCGCTGCTGCGACTCGACTGGACCTCCTCTGCAGTATCCGTAGTATCGAGTGCCTTGTTATCCTTAGTCTCGACAATCTCATGCTGCGTAAGCTGCTGATCCACAGCGGCCCTCTCCTCAGCGGTCGCATCGGTGATATGCACTGCAACCTCATCGCCAAACTGCTTTCCAATCTCCTCAAGCGATAGCCGGGCGGTCTCGGGCCAGAAGAAGTAGATGGCTGGCACGAAGAGGACACTCCAGACGATGACGACGAGGAAGTACTTCCATCCAACCTCAGCGAAGCCAATGGGCGCTGTTTGAAGGAGGATGATGGTGGCTTGTGATGGATTGTTAGCAGGGTTTCACTGCATTGTTAGATGTTTTGCTTACCGGCGAATTGTCCAAACAAGGAGAAACCGATGCCGATCGAACGAATTTCTGTCGGGAAAATCTCCGACACGTACAGGTACATGGTTGTGTTGCAGAATGTGCCCTGGAAGGCGAGGTATAGGAACATGAACAAGACACCAATCGCGTTACCCGCCTTGTTGCCAGTGCCGGCGTACAGGGAGATCATGGCGCAGTAGATGGAGGTGGTTATGATGATGCCGACGAAGCCAGTCATGTACATCTTTCGGCGAGAGTTGACCTTGTCATGGAGCCAGGCACCGCCAGGGTTGTAAATGAGTCCAGCGGTGGTTAGCCAGAGGGCAGAGAGGAGCAGAGGCATATAGCCAGTCTGGCCCAAGCTGGTGTACAGGATGACTGCATAGTTGTTCTGTCTCTTGTTAACTTCACATCTTCAACTCAAAGATCTTCACTCACGATAATGAGAGGGCCACCAAACTCAGCACCCCACTGTGTAAGAAACCCGATAATCATGCGCTTACGATAACTCTTCTTCTGCAGAACAGCCTTCCAAGGGCTACCGCCATAAGCAGCAAGCTTCTCAGCATCAAGTTGAAGCTGCTTCTCAATCTGGTAGTACTCCTCCCTCGCGACGAGATCCTCGGGATCATTGGGAGACTGTCGAAGGCGAGCAAGCACGGTCCAGGCTTCATCCTTGTTCCCCTTGGACATGAGCCAACGTGGAGATCGTGGAACCCATGGGGAACCCAGGAGGAGCACCACGGGCGGCGCCACCTGGATGGCTAGAGGAAACCTCCATCCAAAGTTTTCGTTGTCGGAGAAGTAGACGGCGAAGCCGATCCATGAGGAGAGCATGTAGCCAAAGACGAGGAAGATGGCGTGGTGGCCGACTAGCCAGCCGCGGGCATATGGGCTTGACATCTCGGAGAGGTACATGGGTGTTACTGTTGCCATGAGACCTACACACATTCCCATGATCCATCGTCCTGCTTGAAACATTCTGTGTCACAGTCAGCGCTGCTCTATCATCACAAGATGGACCCTTACGCTAGGCTTTGAGCACCGGCCTGCAGCACTCCGCCGAGAATACCGAGAGCACAGCCAAATTGGATACTTCGTAGGCGGCCGAAGTAATCACATGCCCACATGAGAATGAGGCAAGCAACAGCGCCTCCAGCTGCAAAGAGGCCATTGGCAGTGGCGATGGCTGGTGTTGTGATTGTGTCGTAGCCGGGCTCACCGACCATGGGGAGGTCAAAGAACTTGTACCATCCCCTCTGCCCAATTGTGCTGCCGATAATAGAAGCAGCATATCCGTACGTCTAACAGATAGCCTTAGCATCACGAGAAAGTATGTCAAGCAAGACGCTTGAAACCGCATCAAACTTACAGTGCCTCCTATAGCAACAAAAGCAATGACAAGCCTGTTGTACAGACTCGTCTGGTTCCCGGTTTGGGGCATTTTTGACACAATGTGACGGGCAGTAGGGGGGAAAGAAGCACAGACAAGGAAGAGAAGAATGAGATTTGATGGAGAAGATTGTAAGAAAAGGAACAGCAGCAGTAATTAAAATGCAATCCTGGGGCGTGAAGAAGTAATCTTTTGATGCAAGGCAGAGAGCACTGACTTTGCTTGTCTCTGCTCGCCTGTGTTGCTCCGCCTGAAAGCTGGGTTCACACCCCTGGCCTTGTTCAGGTTCCACCTGTTTCTGCTGGGGGTGTCCATCGGTCGGTCGATCAAGCGGAAAAGAGATATTTATGCAGATCCTGCCTGTTTTTAGATGGAGCTCCCCTGGCTTTGCCGCAGTCCACGCACATGCCTGTCTATATGGATCCTTCTCCCAGGCGACTCCCCCTCGCCGACCAACACAGCTACCTATTTCGTGCCAACTGAAGAGGGGGCTTGAGGACTCGGCTTGTCTCACTAGGAAGCGGGTCAGACGATGACATGCGGGTATGTTATGATGGGTGGCTTGACCTGAAGCTGTGTCCACTAAGAGACTACATCGGGAAATACTACATAGTGCCCTCGTAAATCGCCACGAGGGAAAGCCCCTCTTGACTCAGAACCTCATACACATCTTTCATCTATCTGCGCAATATGGACCCTTCATACATGGAAAAGTCTTGGGACGAGCTCCCAAACCCCAAGCGCGTGTGGGTGGGAGAACCTGGCAGCCGCGAGGAGGGTCTTGGAAGACTTGTGCTTCTTACGCCCGAGAGAGTGGCTGCAGCTGCAAAGCAGATCCAGACTGGCATCCGTGTAAACCTTGGTTGGGACTTGAACAAGCTGGAGTATGCTTGCTTCAACCGACAGCCATGCGAGTTCAAGGTTGTGCCGATCTTGGGTGGTGTTGCTTTTGATGACATCTACGTTATGAATCCTCGTTTGTTGACCTGCATGAAGTTGGCTTGTGCGGCGCTGATGATATGACAGAGCAAAGTAGCCAGTGGGATGGTTTACGACACTTTTCTACGCCTATTGAGGAGGGAAGCTCGGAGCGTGTGTTTTACGGCGGAACGACTAAGGAGGAGATTCTTGACCGTTCTAATGGCCGTATCGGTATTCAACACTGGGCTCGTGAGGGCATTACAGGTTTGTACCTCATTGGTTAACAGCTGTGAGACATTCTAACCACTCTAGGCCGCGGAGTCCTCATCGACTATGCCTCATGGGCAGAAAAGAAGGGCATCAAATACACAACCTTTTCCCTCCACGCAATCAAGCTAACCGACATCCTCGAGATTTCGCAAGAGTGCAACATCACCTTTCAACGAGGCGACATCCTCTTTGTCCGCACCGGCGTCATCAAAGAGTGGGAGCAGGACATGGATGTCGAAGCCAAGAAGGCATATGCATCCTCCACGAACCCTCAGCATGCAGGTGTAGAAGGAACCTTGGACGTGCTCAAGTGGGTGTGGAACGCAGGGTTTGCAGCTGTTGCCGGCGATGCCATCAGCTGGGAGGTTCGTCTGCATATGTGTCCCAAGGTGCCGGATCTAAGCTGACACAACGTACAGGTGTATCCCCCACCTCCAGGAACGATTTTGATGCATGAGTACATGCTCGCAGGATGGGGAATGCCCATCGGTAAGTTCACAGCCTATCAGGTTGTTTTCCAGAAGCTGACGAGATGCAGGTGAATTGTTTGACTTGGAGCGACTCGCCGAGACATGCAAGGAACTCAACCGTTGGACCTTTTTTGTGTCTTCATCACCTTTTAACATGCAAGGTGGAATCTCTTCGCCTCCCAATGCTCAGGCCATCTTTTAGATGAACTCCGGATCTGCGTGTAGATCGATGGCTGGGGATGTCTTTGGAGTAGGGATTGAGTTGTGTAGCACGTAGAGAATGAATGCATACCCTATGCTTGTTGATGTAGTATTTGAAGGTCTAAATTAAGTGTGTTATCATCTGAAGTCTATGATATAGCTGATATCGTAGTTAATATTGGTAGCGTCTTGACGAGAGTCTACGTAAACACCAAGATATACTGCAAACTGCGCTCAAAGCAAACACAAGAATCATGTTCGAAAACTCGAGTCAACTTCACATGTTAAACTCATCACCAAATCCACCAACACATGAATTCCGCGACTGGGGCCCAGTCCACAACGCCATCCTTAAATCGACACCCCCGCAAAGATGCCACAGACCAAAAAACCGCACCATGAAAGGGAACTACTGGCGGCAATCGTGCCTCGAGCCGAAGATCAAAGCGTCCTCATTGATCACCTCGCGCTAACTATACACCTCCCTGCACAGCTGGGTCCAAGGATCTTTACTAAAGAAACGTAAAAGGAACTTGATGAGATGTTGTCTGCAGCAGACTCTCCTCTGGTGGAGTTGAATGGTCAGTGAGTTCGCGGTGATCCCCCGTATCCCGCATTAGTGTGTAAATCCTTTCGCTTTCCCTTGTTCTCTGGGGTTTCCGCGGCAAAAGGATAATTCTGCCGCGGACGAGTGTAACCTTGGACGGCAGCGGAGGAACCCGTAGATGATTTTTCGTAACGGCAGTTCGCTTCCCCTTGTTCATATGCTGCACATCGCCAGAAACGTCCAACAGAGACATAAGCCGAAGCCAAGCCGGGACTTGATTCCTCTAAGAACGAAAAGCCATGTTTCGATTGCATAAGGGGCGGCGAGATGGTGTCATGAGTCAGCTTGTCAGCCATATCCTCGTCGTATCCTTGTAACCAACATCGAGTTCAGGATGAGCAACCGGGATCCATCAAGGGACCTGGCCAGTTCTCTCTTTCCCCCTCATATCCACAGTTGCAAAAAACTCCACACTTGTCTCGTTTGATGTACAGTGACGGGAGATTCACAAGTTCCCAGAACCATGCAATCGGCTCCCTGAAGATCCTGATGTGAAAGGGGTGACGAATGACCCACGTGAAAATTATGTTGCCCAAGAATCAACGTGTTACGCCAAGTTCAACCGCGCTCTCTTGCAGACCTGGCATGGACCAACAAACCACTTCTTACATGTCCCATCCAGCTGGTGAATTCTACCTCTCTAATTCTTCCTCTGTTGGCTCTCTGCTTGTGTGTCAGCTTCAGTTCAAACGATTCACATTCCCTGAAAGCTCTTTGAGAGCGATCGACACCAGCCATGTCTGAGAAGGCGGCTATGGATCCGCCTCCGGGCCAACAATCGAACTTTGACAATCCCGACCGAGAGATGTACTACATCTGCATCATCTCCAATTCGATTGCCATACCCGTATGCACGATATTTGTCTTTCTCCGGCTATTTGCCCGATACAGGCTGTCCATGAGGCTTCAGGCAGATGACAGTACGCTTTGACGTTGCTGATATTGTTCAATATGGATGCTGACCTGATTTATAGTTGCCTGCATCATTGGATATGTGAGTCTTGGCTTACTCGTACCTTGAACGCTGTGGGTTCCTAACATTGACAAGATTGGGTTCATGGGATACTGCATCATCTGTCTAATGAGTAAGCATCTCTTGGCCTTTACGCTTGGATCTCTCGACCTAATCCTCTGTAGTGTTGAAGTATGGCGGTGGTTTACATCAATGGGACGTTCCTGAAAAGATGTTGGTCAAGTACAATCAGGTACGTGTTTGCTTCCTTAATGGTATTCGCAAGCGCTCATTAACATCAATACAGACCGTTTACGCCACTATGGTGAATTATGGTCCAACAGTCTTCGCCATCAAAGCCGCCATTCTCCTCTTCCTCGCCAGAATATTTTCACCCTACAAGACCTACGTAAAGTGGATCTACGGCTTCCTTGGTATTATGGCTATTTATTATATCGTTATGATGGCTCTTAAGACCCTCATCTGCCGACCTGTGCACAAGTTTTGGCACCCTGACGCCGACGGCCAATGCTTCAACCAACGAGTCCTCATCCTCACAGACAACGTCATCAGTCTTTTGAGTGACATTGTCGTTCTGCTCCTCCCTTGTCCTTTGACAAAGAAGCTTCAG
This sequence comes from Fusarium ambrosium, assembly GCA_003947045.1. Lineage (NCBI taxonomy): Eukaryota > Fungi > Ascomycota > Sordariomycetes > Hypocreales > Nectriaceae > Fusarium > Fusarium ambrosium. Next base: position 187,919 of record NIZV01000024.1, read on the forward strand.
GTGGGAATCTGGGCCAAGCTCAAGATTGCTGCCGTTTTTGGAGTGGGAGGTATTGCCTGCATCTTTGGTCTTGTCCGACTTGTTTTCATTATCAAGGATGGAGAGAGTGCTGATCAGACTTATGTTTTTGTCCAAATCAACCTCACAGGGTGAGTGACCTGTCCTGACTGCATATCATCACAACGAAGACTAACACCATCTAGTATCGCCGAGTGTGGCATCGGAGTCGTATGCGCTTGCTTCCCCTTCATGCCCATGCTATGGAAATCAATCCTCCACAAAGACAAGCCAGGCTACTCGACAAACTCCAAGTCACAATTCGAGATGATGAGCTCTTCTCAGAAAAAGTCACGCAACAACACGACTCACACCCGCACGACGAGCGGACACTTCAAAGACGAGACGGATAGCGATGAGAACGGTCTCATTCCACCTGGAAAGTCTTACGTTACCACCAAGGTCCGGGGTGGGGAGGATAACTCCGAGTGCAATAGTGCGGCTGGAGATAGCGCGGGAGGGTTTCGGCCGAGCATTGATGATACTCGCATTTACCGGACTGTTGAGGTTCGTCAGTACGACGAGAATTAATCACGGTTGCTTCTTGATGCCGATTTATTGCTTTATTAGATACGTGGTAGTTATATTGACAGGGCAAACGACCCGGCCTTTCTCTTCTTGTACACGTCTGTCAAGGATCGGCCGCGTTTAGCGGATAACTCTGTGATGCTCTATCATAGGTACGTTACCAGAAAACGACTCAAGTCATCGATACTTGACTAGAGGTAGGTCGATAGACACCATGCGGCCTGCATGGACTTCAAGGCACTTAGGTGCTGGCACTGCTCGACGTAGATTGTTCAACAATCCTAGTCCGTGAGTGGAAAAAAAAAAAAAAGAAGAGGAGGAGTCTTGCCATCCAAGATAGCTCATTGCTTGACAAGTACTGGCATGTTCATGTTTCGACTGGAAAGAGACCTATGCTAAATATTCTTTTCTTATTTTTTCTTTTAACAAAAATAGTGGCAAAAAGAACACCAGGTCTCCTGGAAGCATATAGAATACCTTAGTGCAAGTATTGGTTAGGGCTTCGCTCCGTCCTTGGCAACAATTGGGAACTCTGTGTAGGGGCTCTTGGCGTTATCAGGTCTCATGTAATAAGAATCAGGCTGGCAAGGCCCCCTCCTTAGGACGCCACGGTGGCTATGCCGGTTCAGCTGCACTTTGATATCAGGCATCCATGACCAAGACAGTAACCCCCATATGCAGCTTTCAACTTAGCACCAATGGCTGAGCTTAGGAGCAATTCAGCCCCTCTTTGTCAGCTTTGCTTTGTTAAATTTAAGGCCCCAACCTAAAATATGGAAGTTTTATTTGTTTTCTCCTCTCCCTATTTTATTCCCCCGTGCAGTTTGGCGTAGGACTCAGTAATTCTTGCTGGGGACTTTTATTCTTCTATCCTTTCATATTCCCTTCTCTGCCACTGACATCTTCGCCCCTATAGCCGACGTTCTTCAGTAGCTAGATCCTGGTCAACGTCGCAGACATGCTTCTTCTGAGTTATGCCAAACCATTTCTGGAGGGTGTTGGGACACTTTTTAACTTCTTTTTCGGTGTCTTGAAATTCCTCTGGAAAGTCACCAAGCTCCTCGTCAGCAAAATCCGGTCCTTCCTCCAGCAGCTAAAACACCGTTTCTATGCGGTTCGCAGCGGTCCCGAGAACCCTAAACCACTCTTCAAGTCATCCCATCTATCTACAATTCTATGTTGTCTCTTGCACTTGCTCCCTACTCTGTTGACCATAATTCTCATCACGCTTAATCTTGGCGGATTCTTTATTGGCCGCGAATTGGACGGCCTTGGACGTGATAGCGTCAAGCTCGGGGTTTTGCAGGTGGCGGCCAAGGTGCATGAGCTCTTCATCATTGCTAGCCTGGGAGCGGTTATCTTCCATGTCGTTCGAAATCAATTAGCCAGGGGCGAAGGGCTTCCTCTAGGTCTCATGGGCGTTGGATTTTCTTTTGGCTCTGTCAGGTAATCTCAACCATTCGCCGCGCCGTCCAGTATTACAAAGGGTATTAACCTCTGTTTTCACAGCTTTTTCTTCTCTCCAGATTTCTGGGCTGGAGTTTCTGTCAGTCATCCCCGCAAGAAGCGTATCATAGCCTTGGTTGTTACTGCAGGACTGATTGCTCCTCTCGTCGGTCCAACAAGTGCCGTGCTCATGATCCCGAGAGAGTTGGATTGGGCAGCTGGCGGAGGATATTTGTGGCTCAACGGTAGGGTTATTCACGTCCTACGTATCCTTGCTAAAGTAATCATACTTTTCATAGGCACAGAGAACCAACTCTGGCCATCGAAGCTGGAGAAGGGCCATTCCCCAGAAGATGGCGAGGTGCATTGCATCGCTGCAGGCTGGGAGGATATTCGCGACAACTACCAGACGTGGGCCTTTGACGCCAGTCAGGCCGTCCCATCATTTGAGGTCCCTCAAGGGTTGGGTCGAAAGTTTTATGCTCGAACTCGTCAAAGCGACGCGTTTCGAGAAGAAACTTGGGTCCTCACTGCCCACAACGATGTCACCATATTGCAGAGCCATATGTATAGCATCTGGTCAAGTGCGTTGCACTACCTGTCAAAGAAAGAGCCAGAATATCTCAGGCTGAGAAAGGCTTCATCCAGAACCGCTACAGTTGAATCAGACCTTCCGGCTGTGAGAGTTAGTTGCTCTCCATGGACGGATAACTCCGGTTCTCGGTTATCCCTGTTCAGCTTCCCAGTACTTGCCGAGTACAACGACAATACAGATCACCTATACGAGGGATATCAGGTAGTCAATGCCACAGATGTCATTGAGAGAGAGATGAGAGCCAACCCTGATTCAGCACCGGAGTCACCTGGCTTCCGGGTTTTGACCGCAGGCCTCCAACTTCCCCCATTTCCTGGCCAGTCTGCCTCCTTAGGCGTGATCGTATTTACTCGGTCGAAGAGGGGAACCGGACGCGGCGCTTCTCAGGCCTGCTCAATTGATGCTCGTTGGGCAAAGGGAAAGTCTTTCATTCAAGAGACAAAGACAACTATTCAACCGGTGCCGATATACCACCCTCGACATTTAACGATTGAAAGCGAATTTGAGGGTGGTTTTAGTTCTACTTCATTCTCTCCACCAAACGACGGAACCTGGCGGCGTGTCAATGTCACATCTGGATGGTTCGATCAACTAACCCCGAGAGAACCTCCGCACAAGCGGCCGAGTGACGATGAGGACGACGACGACGACGACGACGATGATGATTCTTCTAAGAATCAGACAACATTGGAAGCTGTCCTCAACACCATGATGTGGGATGCTCCGATGAGAGAGACAATCTGGGAAGTGGAATTTGCCATCGGCCTCACTATAATCGATGGAATGTCGCGATCATCCTGCGACCGGGACTTTGATGCCATTTGGAAAGAGTTCCCAGCAGAACTATGGCTCAGGAGTAACGAGAGTACCATGATGGAGGAGTGGGAACTAAAAAGGTCCAAAGCTAAGAAACTGCTCAAGAAAGGCAAACTGCAGGACAGGCTCTGCCCGTCTGATCACGGCGAGTGCACAGCATTGAAGATGAACGTCTCAATCACTGGGTATGCAATGGCAGCAATGGGCTGGTTCGACTATTTCTGCATTGCTGTTCTTTCGATCCACGTTGCGATTGCTGCAGGACATATCATTGTTCTAGTGCGTTGGGGAAAGGATTCTAGTGCTTGGGAGAGCATACCTGAGTTGGTAGCATTGGCTATGAACTCGGAGCCACCTGAGCGTGTTGGTGAGGCGGCATTCAATAACGTCTCGGCTGGGATTGACACATTTGGTCCACGACAGATGGTCGGCTGGGTTGAGGCTGTTGACGACAATGCGACCCAGGGCGTCACAACAGGAACTCAATTACAACAGACGAATGAGAGACAGAAACTGCAGTTGAGGCTAGGAATCTCGCGTAAAATGGGGCAGGATAAGCAGATTTCAGCACGAGCCAAGGAAGGGGAGGTATATTGTTGAATACCTATTCGGACTGTATATGGCGAGTACTATGGACCGTTCTAGACTCGGCAGGAGCTTCAAGACCTTCATTGACCGCTCTTCACTTCTCTATTGTAACCCTAAGCTTCCAAGATACCGAACTTTATTATTCGGTTGCCTAACGCACCCATGGTTGCATTTAAGCCAACGCACACGTATCCAAGACAAAAGGCCTTGTGTGGCTGTGCCAGTCTGTCAGTATCAACACTAATGAACCAATATTCGCTTAAAACAGGGCGCTAAGTATGCACAATTGCCCCCTTGAACATTGACATCCCCGGATTGGACTCGCATTGCATCCCTATTTGAGCCATGTAGCCAGCCATGTAGTCATTGCGGGGGCGTTGATCTCGCTCACCAGTCGGCATTCTTGAAGCATGTCCCAAGTCATTATCTAACCGTTTCTGTAGAATGGAGGGCATATAACTGAATTTGTCTTGCGAATTCATTTGGTCTGACCATTATGATATATCTTGAATCCATGATCAAAGTTGAGTACCTCTGACAGATGAAGGGGGTTCGAGAATTCGCATTGTAGATCTAACGAGAGTTGACAGGGCCTTCACTATTCCCTCACTAGATGTTTAAATCGTATGAGAGAGAGTTTCATTTTCTTGAATTTAATCTGTGATATAACTGTGCTGTTAATGTTGGTGTTGCGCATGCATGGGCTTTGACCGTCTTGTCAGCGATCCCAAACTGGTAATCGCCGAATAACATTTCTGAGCGCCAAGCTCAATGGAGAGTAGGCCACCCTGTCCTCTGAAATAAAGTGCTCACTATCCGTAGATCTCTTGAAGAGGGCACGAGGGTTAAGAAATAAAAAACGAGACTCTAGAATAGCAGAGCGTATAATAGACTCATCATAAATATAGCAAATAATTTTATATAAAATATATAAGATTACTATAATATTATAGATAATTTTTAAAGTATTTTTATTAATTTCTTTTTAATTTCTTTTATATCTTTAGAAGAGGATATAGTAAGATATTAACACTGGTTTCTCGTTTTTTTTCCTGATCAGGGTGAAGGGTCTCCTGCATGCATCTCCAACCTGGACCCAAACGCCGCGCCCTGACACATGTTTGCACAACGGTTGGAAGATGAATAAGTTACGGAGTACCCAATGAGATAGTTAGAAATGGCATTTTAGTGGAAAGATCTTCATTCATGGAACATGCCGAGGCCCTCTAAGCCACGTTAATTAAGGATCATTATTGGCTGTCGTGCGCTTCTCTGCACTGCCCCCATCATCCAACAATTGAAAACAAGACGATGAAACAAAAACAAAGATTTTTTTACGGCTGCCTTCCGAGGATGGCAGGATTTTGGGGTTCTTGGCAGATACGGTTAAATTTACACCGCCCTCTGATTGACCAGAATACGAGAAATCAGACCCTGTCAATCCTTCGAAGCCAAGCTAACTGTTTTAAAGTGTCAAGCTGAGAGTTAGGCTGCCATATTATTGGTGCGCCCTACAGCTGTAACCGTTTGACGCACCGGATGACAGGGGTAAACAGCGATCAGGAGGATCAGTTTCGATTGCCTTGGCTTGCGGCTTCTAGATCTTGGGGGGGCTCGTATGTCGGGTTACGTGTCGCCATGGGAACAGAATCCGCTGGGGCTGTGAAGGTCTTTGCTTTTTGCGGGTGCCTAGAATGAGGTTATTCAGGCCATGTTGGCTACTAAAGTTAGTGCCTATTTAATCCTGCATGATGCCTTATGAGATATAAACACACACTTCTACAGTCTTCTCACTGCATACACACCATTCTATTCTACATATACCAACTCAACAGCTTCTAAGCAACCAGTTACTCAAAATGTTCACCAAGACCGTCTGTTCTCTTCTCGTCTTGGCCTCTGCCGCCCAGGGCTTCAAGTTCACCGGCCCCGAGGGCGACAGCCTCGACGTTACCAAAAACATCACCATCACCTGGAAGCAGGAGAACAAGACCACCGAGAAGCAGCTCGACCTCTTCTGGTATACCAAGCCCACCGACCTCCTGACGCTCAGCTTCATGATCGACAGCGACGTCAACATCACCAAGGGGGAGTACATTTGGTCGCCGTCCGACAACACTCGCAAGGAGTTGGCCAAGTACAAGGATTCTCTCACCAACAGCAGCCTCTTCCGCTTCCAGGCCGAGTTCTATGACGGAGATGAAAAGAGTCAGGATGATGTTTTCAGCGACAACTACACCATTACTGGATTGGATGACGCGGATACTAATGCCGGATCTCCAGTGATGCCTACGTGGGGATTGGTTGCTGGTGGACTTGCTGCGGCTGGATTGATGATCGCATAAGGGGTTTAGCACCGTCTCCCTTGCATCTGTAGGGATCAAGGGTGGGTGTTGAATGTCGGGGATTGTCACAAGACGATCCAGGACAAGGCCATGCTTACACGCAGGAGGACTATTGTTATGTTACTCGTTACCTATCTTGATTCATATTGGGGATCGGTTGGGGAGTTCTTCTAGCTAAATGGGCTTTTTTTCTCCCATGAACATTAAAGGGTTTTTAGCCAAACGACGCATCTGTATAAACTACCTAGGTAATAACGGACGATAATTAAGATCAATGAAAACGATGAGTAGAATATAAAAGATTTCAATAATATTGGTCTATAAATTACTCTATGAATTATCTAATGAATGAAATGTAGTTATACTGTGGCTGATAACAAAGAAAACTGTCTATATGCGAAAGATCTGGACTGCAAAACGCTGCAAAGAAAACCATCCAACCTTGAACCAACGCCAACACCTCGCTACTTCAAAACACTCAAGCCTTCTTCTTCTTTCCAATATTCCACTTCTTAACACGGAACAGATAATAAGAAACAACAGCAACAAAGATATTAAACACAATGTACACCCACACGATACCAAAGTTGCGCCAGCGTTCACTATTGTAAATGTTGCTACCAGCCATGAACTGGTCGGCGTTGGTGAGCGAGCAGTAACTGCAGTTCTCCATGGCATCTGGGTTTTGAAGCTGTCCGGGTGCCATCTTGAGGTAGTCGGCCATGTATTCGCCACAGGTCTGGTTGTCGGGTGGGTTGAAGATGGATGTTTCGGCCGCGGAACAAGTAACGGCTCGGCCAGCTAGTTGTGTGGAAACGATGCCGGCGACCCAATAGGTGAAGGGACTAACCCGGTACATGAAGATCCAGAAACCGGGGAGGGCTGTTGGAGACTGCATGACACCGCAGAAGGTCAAGGAGAGGAGGACCAAAAGAGTGACGATTCCAGAAGCAGTGAGTGCGTCAGGAAGAGCGGCGATGGTCATCTGGGCGAAGGAGCTAGCGTAGAGAAGGAGCTGGATCATGAACAAAAGGACAAGGCCTTGGCGGGCTGAATCTTGAATACCGACGATGGGGTAGTAGAATGTCGCAAAGATGAGGATACCAGTGAGGATTTGGTAGGGAATCTCGACGATTACATTCGCAATCATGAAGGCTTTCCAGGAGTAGGCCTTGCTGGGGCGCTCGCGGACTTCATAGAGGGAGCGCTGGGTGATGAAATGAGGTTGGATCTAGGATCTGTTAGTATGAGTCTAGGAGGGGCTATGAGGAGGCATACCTGTTGGACGATGGTAGAGAAAATGGTGATGATCATGAAGACAGCAAACATAATGTTCTGCATGCCAGCAAGAGTACCGTCAGCCTTCCAGAAGGAAAAGCCAACAAAGAGACCAGCGATAGTTCCGAGCATCAGCTTTGACAGGATGTACGAAGGCATCCTCCAGTATTGCTGGAATACTCGGACCGTCACCTCCCGAAGCTGGTCGACAAAAGGCATAGCAAACTCAGAGTGGCTATCCGCGGTATCTTCGTTCGACGAAGCATTGGGCTTTTCCATGATGATTCGATCAACCTCTGCATCAACATCGGCTCGCTCTTGGCTTGCCTTCCACACGCTGTGCCAGTCTTGACCAGAAGAGTTGGTACCGTTGTTGACAATCTCAAGCATCCATTCAGCAGGGTTCTCTTCATCTCCACAAGCCCGAGCGCCGTTGTTCTGGAAGTAGGTGAGAAGCTTGCGAGAGTTGTCGCCAATGTCGCCGAAATAGACAGTCTTGCCACCACGAGCCAAGAAGAGCAGACGATCGAATTGCTGAAAGAGAACAGCACTAGGCTGATGCACAGTGCAAAGAATGGCCTGACCCGCATCCGCAAGCTTCCTCAAGAATGCAACAATAGCCCAAGAGCTCTGCGAGTCGAGACCACTGGTCGGTTCGTCGAGGAAGAGGAGGAGCTTTGGCTTGGCGGCGAGTTCGACTCCGATGGTTAGGAGCTTGCGTTGTTCCACGTTCAGGCCTTCACCGGGGATGCCGACTACTGCGTTGGCGAAATCTCTCATGTTGAGCATGTCGATTACTTCTTCGACCCATTGGTGCTTTTCTTCGACGGGGACGGACTTGGGTTGGCGGAGCATGGCGCTGAAGCGGAGACTCTCGCGGACAGTGGAGGTGTCAAGGTGAAGATCTAGAATAACGATTAGTATTGAGTAGAAAGAAACGGGGTGTGTTTGGTCTTACCTTGCTGCTGAACATAGCCAGTCTTTCGCTGGAAACTGGCGTCCAGGGGCTGACCATTGACGAAAAGATCACCAGTGATAACACCCATCGTGGTTCGTTGAGCGAGCACATCCAACAAAGTAGTCTTTCCAGCGCCACTCACGCCCATCAGAGCAGTAAGAGTACCGGGCTTGACCCAACCAGTAACGTTATCCAAAAGCCTTCTAGGTTCGCCCTTGATCTCAATGTCATAGACAAGATCCTTCCAGGTGAAGATATCAGTCTGTGGTTCCATGGCAGGAAGAGTACCAGCATCTGAGCCTCGAGATACGGCGAGTTCTTCGTTGATGGAGCTTCTATCGACGCCGCCCTGGAGGTGAGCGGGAACATGACCACGCTGGAAGACGAGAACCTCGGCCTTGCTCGCAGTCTTGGAGTTGAGCTCAGTAGCGACAAAGTAGATAATCATGAAAGCAATGAGGAAGGCGAAGAGAATGCCGAGGTTGCGCCAAACGTGGGAATAGTAGTACTTGTAGTTGGTCTCGATGAAGGAGTCGCCGTTGACAGTGTACTCGCCAGCCACAGCGCCGACGGCGGAGCAAATCCAGGAGTCACCGGAGAGGGGTGTGTATGCTGGGATGATGGACGAGCATGTAAAGTTCTGACCGTGGAATTCGTTGGCGATGAGGATCTCGAAGCCATAGAAAATTGGGTTGATCCACCTGTAGAAGATTAGTTATTGTTTTGATATCAAGCTTTTGCTCATCACTTACCTGATCCAACTAAACCAATCATGCATCTGAGGGACACGAATCATGAACCCAGTGTAAATAACAAGGGCCAAAACCATGACTCCAGCAAGCAACATGGCCTGAGAAACCGTCTTTGTGATGGCAGCAAGAGTTCGAAAGATGGCCGACATGACAAAAGTGCAGAGATAGGTAATCAGAAAGTAAAGGAAGAACTGTCCAGCCTCTCGACGCAACCCAGCCATGAAATAAAGAATTATGTTAAAGACTGTTCCCGTGATGAACTTGATCGGTATATCCGCGACAATGCCTGAAATCGCTTCGGCAGCTGGATGATAGAATGCATACGAGGCATGTTTCTCAACAATAGGTCGTTGCTCGTAAAGGTTGTTGATTTCAGAAATAGCGGTGAGAGCGTTCATGAGAATAGCCATAAAGAGAACAGCTCCTTTCGAGTAGAAGCCGGCAGTTGCGTTGGGACTGTTGTAAAAGACTGAACCGATAATCAGGGCCATGATAACGTTGGTGGCGACACTGGTTGCTGTGGCAGAGAGGTCGTTCCAGATGCGTTGGTAAGACCGTTTGGTGGTGAGTCTGATTTGGGTTGCCAGGCTGATGATGTAAGGCGACTTGGGGCGGACATGCTTTGCTTGTCTGTGAAGTTATTAGTCGTATGTTGAGATTGAATAGAAATGATGTGTACGTACCTGGAGTTCTTCTGCTCCCTAAACTCTTGGATAGCACCCGATCTAGCATCGATGGGAAACTCCTGCTGATACAGCTCAATCTGCTCCTTCAAAGCCCGATACTCAGGAGAGTTGAGCCAATAAGTCTCAAACTCCTCAGGAGTACGAGGAACCCGGTTCTCCATACCCGGTCGGATCTGACGTTCCTGAGGGTTGGTGACGGAAGTAAGGAAGTCACCTGTGGTCTGTCGCTGAGGGCAAAGCCAGCCCATTCTCTCAAAGTAGTCCTTAGCATCGCTGGCGGGACCAAAGTAGATCTGTCGGCCTTCGTATAGGACAACGGCCTTGTCGAAGAGGTCGTAGATGGCTTGACTGGCTTGGTAGATGGCCATGGCGTGAGCGCTGCCAGTGTAGTCGGCTGCGAGACGAATGGTCTGGGCGAACTTCAAAGCCGTCGCTGAATCCAAACCGCGTGTGCTGGAAAATGTCAGTAAAAGGACTGAGACTCCGATAGTTCAACTAACCTGTTATCCCAAGCAGCCATGGGCGACTGCGCAAGGATCATCTCAGCGATACTTACACGCTTCCTCTCTCCTCCCGAGACACCACGGATGAAGTCGTTTCCGACCTTTGTATTGTAGGTATGGCTAAGGCCGCAAACCGCCATGACGATCTTGGTGGCGACCGCACAAGACTCTTCGCGAGATTGGCCAGCGAGGAGAGCAGGATTGGAAGGCATGCGGCAAGAAGCTGCGAATTCGAGGGTTTGGCCGACGGTGAGATGAGGGAAGTGCTTGTCGACCTGTTTGATGCAAAGGTTAGTCGGAGTCAATAATGAGAGTGTCGGGATACTTACCTCTTGGTTGTATGTAGTCTCGCCCTTAAACTCCTTCATCATATCCTTCTGAGAAATACCATTGTAATGAATAGTCGATGACTCTCCAATACCCAATCCCTCAAGCTCGCCAGTGATGGTCTTCAACAGTGTGCTGCATCCTGAACCAGGTCGGCCCAGAACAATCAGCAGCTCACCACCGCGAAGAAGGCCATCAAACTTGTTAAGAATCCGCTTCGGCTCCTTCTTTCCAAAGCTAAGATACTCTCCAATTCGCATGGGGGCTTGGATAACGTCGCCAAGTGTTTGTTGAAGCTGAAGAGCTGCGCCAGTGCCTGAGACACTGAGATCCTTGTAAGCGACTCCAGCAGTCTTGAGACTGACACCCTCATCCTGGAGTTGCTGCATGAAATGGGGCAGCCATTGAGCAAGGTCGAAATCTTTGCTCATGGGGTCCAAAGCGGGATCTTGCGCATCGGGAGTGAGATCAGGGATACCAGATGAAACAGCAGCCAAGCTCTGTCGTCGCTGTGAAATAGAGGTAGCGATTCTCTGAAGCTCCTGACGATCTCCCTCCTCGATCATCATGGTATCCCTCTGGGCGCTGTGCAGCCGCGTGGCCATACTCAAGGAGCCATCGCTGAGAGTTCTGGTTCTTGCACCCGATCGGATAGGTGCAAATTCGACGTCGACAGTCGGACTGTCTGATGATCTTCGTTCGGTCATGGTGATTGGAATGACACTATCCCCTTCAGAGCTTGTAATTGAGGAAAGTGTCTTGTGTTTGTGTTATCCCCTTTCATCCAGGGGCCAGTGAACATATAAATAATATTAAATTCTAGCTGATAAACTATACATACGTCATCTTTGTCAATCAAGTGTCGGGGTATCGACGAACCCGACGAATTCAATGGAAGCGGGAAATTGTCAAGACCGTAGAAGCAAAGCTTGTGTGAGGTTCAGGCCGCGGACACCGAGACTAGAGACTGCACTGTCGGGGTGTTGGGCACTCCCCGAATCCGCCAACAGCATAGCGTTAAATCCGGGGGGGGAGGATCCTTCGCTTTCGCTTCTAGTGGGTGACTCAGCGGGAAGCCATCGAAAACGGGTTGGGTGAGAAACAACACTGAGACAAACGTCAACAAACCGGGTACAAGGGAGAGCATAGCCACGTAGACGCTAATCTACGGCGACTTGATGCGTCCGCAACCCGAGCCGTGCTGTCAATGCCATCCTTCTAGGGCTGACGGCCCTTCGTTAAGGTTCTGCCAGGGTCGGGGAGTCGGGGGGACGAAGGGCCCGAAAGAGATGACGGCAGATGTTAGTGCCATTCCGCATTCAGAACCACTCAACTGCCGCTTAGTAAGAGGAGATATTGACCTTTCGGGCAGATTGTGGGCCTGATAAGGAGTACAATTTTAGTTCGCAATCTTGCCCGGATGTTTCAAGTACTCTTTAACGATGCGGGAACTAATCATCTTCCGGAAGCCTCTCGACACACGGCAGCATGGAGCACAACTTGAGAGGAACGGAGTGTCTTTGCTTCGTGCCCTATTGACATCGCTTAGACTAAGTGTGCCACATGCAAACGGCTTCATACCACCAACGGCCTAGATTTGGGCACGTTCACTAAGAGCCAAAGCATCAACAACGGCTAACAGCTTAGGTGGAGGGTCAGGGCATTCCAGTCAAGAAATTGACCCAATGCCTTGTCTCACCCCGGAAGATGAGTCGTGGCATATGAACGCAACGGCATATGAAATGCACGTCCCTCTACTTGCCAACAGGCAGGACCCTTGACCCAACATCGTTCTAGACCTGGCCTTCAGCTTGGGACATTCGGCTCGACAAATGCATTGCCCTGTGCGGTTAGGAACGATCCCTGCAGGGCCACCAATGAGGTTAATACGAGAAGAGGCTTCATTTGAGTTTGTTCAATGTGATCTGCATGCAATCACATTCTAGTGTTTTGGTTGTTATCTAACTAGTTGACAGATTTGTGACTGGTCTGAATTAACACTATCACATCAGACCATTTCCAACTACCGGCAAGTCGGCGAGTGAGAGCTCAGTAATTTCAGCTAGAATCTTGGCACGGCATCTTTAGGGGCATCAATCTGGTCTATGGATGGATTTGGACAGCTGCCAGGCTAATTTTGACAAGATCGTCACTCTTTCGCTTGGGCTAAGAGAGCATAGATCTGTAGACGAGCCCCAAGGTTGAGCTAGTCGTGAAGATATTGCCAAAGCTGTGATCAAGACAAAAGACAAAAGATCCAAGTGGGGTGCTTGAGACGGGTGATTCCGACAGTGGACCTTGATGCTCAAGACCAAATGCCATGTGCAGCATGGATAGTTCGACCCAATGCCTTGCACCTTGCAATCCCTAATCAAGCTATTAGGTAACATCCTTCACCTTGTCTCTCGGAGGTTGCTTTGCCATGTGGTTCCGGTTTGCGCTTGCATGTTGCATGGTGCTACCAGCCCACAACACCACTGAAATAAATCCCCAAAACCACCTTCTACGACATGAACAGAATATCTCAGTCAAAAGCAACAGTTCCCAAACATCTTTCGAAGCATACGATAGAGGCCAGTTGATTACGACCACTGTCCTGTTTAGAAAAGGCCGACTCGGTAAATTCAACTCCGGCACGGGGATCGGGGATTTCGGCCGAGTAAACACAGGCTAACTCCGGCCCGCCACCTAAATACTCCGTCTTCATGAACCGAACGACTTGCAATATAAATATCAATTCAAGTTGATAGTCATGTTTTTTATGCTGTAACCTTTTGTGCTTGCTTAATTTTCTAAGAACCCAATTTAAAAGATCTCACACTACGACGCAACAATGGCCTACGTACCATCACCTGTCCAGCCCATCGCAAGGTCTCCTTATTCGATGCCCGAGTCTCCGTCTTCTATGTCAAAAACATCAACCTTGCACAGTGTTTGCGAGAAGGAAGAGTAGGTCACATTTGTTCATCTGATGCGCGGGTACAAATCCTTACCAAATGCCCCAGACTCAAAGGCACGTGCCCCGTTCACGGAGCCTCCCAAACGCCCCATCTCGAGAAGATGCTACAAGCCCGCCCAAGGGCCGAACTTCAACAGCTCACATCTGCCCTCAATGACTTGGCCGATGAGGACCGATGCGCCAAGTGCGCCGTACAAACCATAACAAGCGTCTTGATGGGATATATTCAGGATGTGCGATGGGCCAAGAAGAATGGCAAGTGGTCCAAGGAGGATAAGAAGGCGCTTAAGATGGAGATTAAGGGGTTGGCGAAGGGTGTCAAGGCGGACATCAAGAACCGCAAGGCAGAGATGAAGAGTGAGATGAAGAGCCACTGATGTACCGTTGAACAGAGTTCTTTTGACGTTCGTAGCGAGTATGCACAAGATGAACGGCAGATTCTTATTCCCTTAGTTTACTTACGTACTTTTATTAGCTTTAAGTTCATGGTCGATGTCCCCTGGATACTTTCTATTTCTCATCATATGTGTGAGAGTTCTTCCTTGGCTCGGGAGAAGTGAAAAGCTCGCCCTTAATGAGAGAGATTTTCCAGTCTATAAAAAGAAGAAAATAGAAATAAGAAGAATCAAAGCTGATTTAAGGAGATGTAAATTTGGGCCGTTAAAGGTGAAAGTGCACAATTGTAAACCCATGGCCTCCATGGATTTTCTCGTTTAACGCGCATCTTAGTCTAGGGTAAACTGGCGGACACGACGATAGTGCAGTAGCAATAGCATTCACTCGACTCTGTCTCTGTTTAAAATACGATGGGAATGAAAAATGCATTTATATGAGTTTAACTAGAGATCTTGAGCCAGACAATCATCCTTTATACGCCCTTATAACGTCGAGGTGAAGTCTCTTGCCGTCTTATGATATTGCAGAAAAGAAATGTGAGAGGGAGGAGGCGAGAGGCGATCGATCGAGGGCCAAGCTCAAACTTGATTGGCTGATCCTTTCGGAAGCTAGGTCCGATAGATCCGATTGGTGCAGATACGATTACGTGATCAGAGCAAAATCTCAATTGAGAATCCCCTGCACATCCCTGCACGTGAAAATGGCTTACTCATTCAGCTCAGTCAATCAGTGGGCAGAATCTGCGATGCCTGCCCTCCTACGTCATGACAAGGTTTTGCAAGGATACCTCATCTCGACCGCAGAAACCGGTTCTTTCACACCCTGTCCGCGTATGGCTGTCGGTATGACGCGCTCCTCGTCATCTCCGCAGTTTGAGATCCTGTTTGTAGCATGTAGCCATAGAACAAAAGAAGACTCAAGTCTCCGCAACTCTGTCCAGACTAGCCATCTCCTTTCAACATCTCCCATATCTCCACAGCCGCAACCATGCCTCCAGCCCCGACACAGGTAGCTAGCGTAACTCTGTTCTAGGGGACTCGTGACTGACATGACGCAGGACGTTGAGCAGCGCGACGGTCTGTCTGATGACAGCCAAGACACCAGTGCCAACCACAATGAGGAGGAGGCACCCGTGAAGAAGGAGAAGATGCGCAAGAAGACCAAGAAGAACAAGGTCGAACGACGCAAGAGGCGGTCCATGTTTTCCGACGACGAAATGGACATGGGCATGACACAGGGAAACTGGGGAATGCAACAGCAGCAGCAGCCACAACAACAACAAATGCAACAACCACAGCAGCAGCAAGGTGGTGGTGGGAAGAGTGATGCGCTTAGTCTGCATCTTGAGTTGAACTTGGAGATTGAGATTCAGCTGAAGGCGAGGATCCATGGTGATCTTACGCTCACATTGCTGTAAGTTGAGATGCAAGGATTGTCATGAGCCACGGCTGACATTTTGCCAGGAACTAGAGGGTTATGGGTCGATGCATACAAAGATGGGCATCATCATGGTTGGGCATGTTTATATATATATACCTTGTGCGCCCAGGTCTGGTTACGGTTCTCATTTACGACAAATGGAGGCAGAGTCTACTCCTCCAAGAATTTGGCATTGGTTTCATTATATTGGCCTTGCAGGTTTATTTAGTTTCATTTAATCTACAATTTCACTTTTTCGATTGTGGGACAATTTGTTTTCGGACAATTCTGAGTCTATTAACTGTCTCTATCTATTTAATCTTTGGCAGCTCATGAGCTGCGGTTGATCCTCATTGTTTCCTCTAGGCGGCAGCTGGGGCAGTTTAGTAACTCCCCAAGCCGACCCATTGTCTTTTTTTTTTTGCGCATTTTCCGAGTTTTTCTCCTTTTTTTATTTTATTTTGTACGTTTTGGGGTTGTAGGTCTTTTTTTTTTGTATTTTATGGTGTTTTTGTTGATGCACTCAGTCAGTTCCCCATCCTTCTAGGTACTCACCATAAGTGATCCCTCATCGCCCCCATCGTAGTAGATTCTTCATTTATTTCTTCTTCTCCTCGGTGGTGGTGTACAGGTTGTCATCGTTGGCGGCCTGCTCCTGGAAGCAGTCATCGCAGACAAAGTCCGAGTAGCTGGTGCCGGACGAGGTTTCACCCTGGCAGTGTCTGCCATTGGTGACATCCTCGCAATGGACCCGTCCGTATTCGCGGAGGAACCGGATGATGCCGCAGTGGATGCAGCGGGCAGCGGTGTAGGAAACCTGGCACATCTTGGTGATGAGTTGGTGGTTGTGGTGAGAGCTGAGAGCTAAGAAAGCTGAGAGTGTCTGTTGGTGGTGAGAGTTTGTTGAGAGTTGTGGTGGTTCTCAAAGTGCTGTATGTGCTTGTATGTCGAGAAAATAATACGACCAAGTCAGGGGGTTTTGGGCCTTTTTATACTTAAGAGACACGGAAACGGTGAATGCATCTACACTGATGGCATTCAGTGTTTAATTGTTGTTCGTGAGGCACAGCGAGAACTGGCTTTGCGCATGGACATGTTGTTGGAGAGGTGAATCAAGTCTGAACTAGGGCACAAATCAGGAACAATTCCACAATTACGCAGGGTGAATGACTGTAATGAAGCGAAGAGAAGCGTTTCTTCACCGACATATACTAGGTGGAGAGGACATCGTGTTCGGATCTGTGTACGGTTTTGGTGGCACGCTTGTTCAGGCATTAGACCAACTGAACATTGTCTGGACTGTCAATGAGAATATATTCCGAAGATGGGGCACGTTGAGACTGTATATTTAGCAACGAACAATGAGTTGTTCATCTATAAACATATAGGAAAGTGACGGATTCTCTGGGGACACGTGTATCGTCACCTTCTTGGGGGTGGTACTGGCCAAGTAAAAGTGCTATGCCTAACCCACACATGAACACGCTTCAAACTACAACCCAAACCCGATCCTATCCATCACCTCTATGGCTGCTTCAAGGCCCTCATCGCGTGCAAACTCCCGAACTTTCTTGCATGCTGAAGCATTATCATCCACATGGCTAGCTGAGAATGCATGGAGAACCTTTTCAACTGTGGGCAGCGAAAGTAAAAGTTTTGCCTTCTCGGTCTGACGCCCGAATCTATGCGCCGATTTCATTGCGTGATGAAGGGGCGTTTCTCTGTCTTTCGATACATCAGATGTCCAGGCCAGTGTTGGATCTGTTTTAAGTAAGACTTCGAGTGTCTCTGCCTCTGTCGAGTGGATTTCGCTTGCCGATGAGAAAACCGTTTGGCCTCGATTGTTTGTGATGGAAAGATCAACGCGGTCGGTCGCGAGTAACCTGCTCACATGGATAGTATGTGCATGGAAGATTGGACTCCTCCCCTCATCGTCTTGGTGGTTGAGGTTGTTGGTGTGTGAAATGAGGGTCTGGACAGACCCCGCCGCAATATAAAGTTTAGAAACCGCGCTGTGAATAGGCAGGGAGCCGTTATTTGCTGGGGTGTTGACAGATGAAGCGCCGCCAACTTGAATGAGCCGTTCCGCGATGACTAGGCAATCCTTGCAATTCAACTCGTAACATGATGCTTCTGCAAACACATGTGCCGGTAAGCGCCCGCTTGCATCTGTGAGTTGCAAGTCGCCTTCATCCGCAAAATCCAGTAGAAATATGGAAAGTGGATGGCACCTTCTTTCTAACGCGTTGTGAAGGAGTCTGTCACCTGAATGGAGAAGACTTTGATGACAGGTGCGGTACTCTGCAGAATCAGGCCTTTTGATAAGACGGTTTGCGCCAGAATCTGAGATCCCGTCGTGGTATGCGTTTGGAAATGCTCTTCGATACCACCAGTGTACCAGAGAGGAATCTGCATGAAGTTGGCTGAAACTCGCCACTAGTGTTTGCCATTCTCGAGTCAGTAAGTTGTGAAAAACATCCTCAACTATTGTCGCGTGGTCGATATGGGGTTCCAACCTCAGGAGAAGTTCTAAAACCTCCAAACGATTATCGCCAATGGAACCGGCAATGTACCGCGAATAATGGGAAATGTCGATCGCATCCTTGAAGTCTCGACGTGCGTGTAGAAACAGCTCGAAAAGCGGTGTATTCCCTT
Organism: Fusarium ambrosium; assembly: GCA_003947045.1. Taxonomy (NCBI): domain Eukaryota; kingdom Fungi; phylum Ascomycota; class Sordariomycetes; order Hypocreales; family Nectriaceae; genus Fusarium; species Fusarium ambrosium. The sequence continues at coordinate 206,227 of NIZV01000024.1, forward strand.
GTTGAATGGCCAGGTACATGGGTGAAAGCTCTCGAGATCCGTATTTGTTGCTTTGAAAAGGATCGGCTCCTTGGGAAACGAGATACTCACAAACTTTGGCATGCTTGCCTTGTGTGGCAAGGTATAACGGGGTGATGTGGACCTTAGTCGTGCTCTTATCGAGTTCAGCACCAGCAAGATGGAATTCCTTGACCAGTTCAAGGTTGCCTCGCTTGCAAGCTTCGAAAATGTCTTTTGGCTTGACATCTTTGGTGGAAGGAAAGGTGGATAGTTTGACAGTATCCCAATGAAAAGCCTCGCAGTGAGTTTCAAGACGCTCAAGCGACTCGTACCCAACGTCGTGCCCAAAACAGTCAGTGTAGGTGCACCTGTACGGTCGCTCATGCTTCTCTAGGTGCAGGTCCCGTGTGCTTTGGTTTCGAAACCCGGCGGTAAACTTGGAACAGCAGACTCTAGGACACTTGAATCTTAGGGGGCCGGAGAGATTCAGGTACGCATCCTCCTTGGAAAGGTCATGGTGCTGTGACTCGGTTGCCGCTCGGATGATAACCAAGCGAGCTTGTATTGGCAAGTCGATGTTTTCTGCGCGGAGCGTGTTTGTCACTGTTTGGGCGGAGGCTTCCATTTCGTGGACCGATTCATTTGACGTGTTGCGAGAATAGGCTGTGAGTAGGCGCATCGCTGACGCGACAACGTCCGCTGGAAGGCTAGATGCGTGCTTCTGTGCTTCCTGAATATGATCGGAGTAGTGAGCTGTGGCGTAATCAAGGAGTCCAAAATACCCTGATCGAAGGGCATTTTGGACGTCGGTAGTTTCCAGGTCTTGGAGAAAGGGCCGAGAAGAAAGGTAACGGCAACAGAAGAGAGCTATGTTGGCATGCTCCTGAAAAAGATCGATTATGCCACTCTGCACAAGGTATCTGCCGGACATAATTAGCATTTACGACTTACTATCCAAAGCCGTATTGATATAACCATACTTCCCCGCTGTCTCGTGGACCATGTGGACGATCTCCTCAGACTGAACACTCCCAAACAAGTCGCAAATGGTGGTGTCGACGAGTGAGCTGCAAATCTTCTTGCAACTGTCAACACGACGACGTTTGGCGTTGCAGGTGCCCTTCTCTGCGTCGATGCAGAAGCTCGACTGGATTTCTCGCCATCGAAGCGGCCTTTTGGAACAAATGAGCGAACCTAGTATCTTCTTGACTGTCTTTTGTCGTGATGGTTTGGAATTTATTAGGATTCGTTGAACAATCCGCTCGTACCTCGTACTCTTAGCAAATCTCACTATATAAGGACTCGAGGGTCTTTGCTCACGCTTTGTCTAGATCCTCGGGGAACGTTTCGTCCTCCATCTCTTCTTCAAACTCATCTGCCGAGTCCATAGATAGGAAGTTTGACATGACGACTTTGGTATACAAGAACATGCCTAATCGATTAGCAAATGAAAGGTATTGGCCCATGTGAGTAGAGATACATACCCTGTGATGTCTTTGCCACTTTAGCCGCTAGCTCCTCACCTTGTTCTGGCGTCTGAAAGAATCTGTCATATATTTCGGCAGCTCGAGATCTGGAGTATTCCTCAATATCCCTTTGGTGAAACTCAACTGTGTCTAGCCTGATCTGAGGCTGTGTTGACAGTAGTTGGTCCAATCGCCCATCTCTTTGTCCACAGACCAGCAACTTGAGGTGACAGCCTTGAGATGCTGCAGACGGAAGAACCGTCTCCAGAAACCAGGTAATGATTGTGCCGGGCTCATTCTCAGAACACTCATCCAAGCCGTCGAGTATGACACTAATGCTGGTTTGGCTTGTCAAGCAGTCTAGGGTCAGGTCTTTAAGAGTTGCAAGGCTTGAGAGCTCCAAATTGTGGCTCATGTTAGCACATTTTTCGTACAGGTATCGCATGATGGTTTCGTCTTGTTGAATCAGCTGGGATATGAGAGCCCGAAGCATTGGTTTGGCGGATTTACGATGCTCATCATCGTATCTGAAGAAAAAGTAGACCGTACTGCCGTAGGAAGGGTTGCTCTTGAGGTGGCGAATCACCTTTGTCGCCAAAGTCGTTTTGCCTATACAATCTAGTCAGCGAGGCGAAAGAATTAGGGCAATAGTAGAATGACATGCCAGCACCAGGTGAGCCGTTCAAGAAGAGCACACTTCCTTGAGATGGTGTTGCACTTTCCCATGACTGAAAGGTAGGGTGTTTGAAGATCCAATCCCCAGCAGAGGGGGAGCTTAGCTCCGGAGAATCCAGTCGGTTGCGAGACCCAAAACTTGAAACATCGAGCTTGTCTTCCAGAAAGTCCTTCATGTCTTGATTTTCAGCTGATGTTTGACTTCTCAGGCATTCCGAGGCTAATGTGCTCCTGATACTATCAAGATCTGCTTCCAGTTTGTCAAAACGGCCGTCAGCATGCTCTCGAAAGTCTCGAACTCCTTCGTGAATCGCATGTGCCTGAAGCCTCTCGTGAGATAGCTTTTCTTGTCGAAGCTTCAGAGCCTTGATGATGCGCTCAACCTGACGCCGGAAGCTTCCCCACGCCGCCTTGAAGAAGGTTTGCCAATCTTGATACGGTCAGTAATCTGGGCATGAATGGATAAGAGCAACGAACTGGGTCGAGAAAAAACGTCCAGAACACAGCGATGGAAGGAAAGAATGTCGGAAAAGTAATCCTCCACGGCTTGCCTGAGGTGCTCTCCCCCTTTGCTCTTGATGAGCGTGTGGAAGAAGGCGAGGTTGCTAAGTGCCTCGCCAATCTCTTCGTAAGCATCTATGAGTTGCTTTATAGAGTTGGCCCAGGTTGTGGCAGCCATGAGAGCGAGCTTAATAGGCCCCTAGTACGGGTCAGTGTGGACGAGAACAGAAGAAGTGTACCCAGGGGGCACCCTTACCCAAACGAATGCCACAACTTCATGGACGTTTAGGAAAATGGTGACTAGTTGTTCGACATGTTTCATCGCGTCGAGAAACTTTTCCATTCTTCTAAAGTTGCAGAGCCTCTTATCGCGGCCGAGTTTGGCCTGCATCTCTTGAATCGCTGCATCTAGATCTTGGAAGTTAGCAGCGTTGAATTGCTGCTTTTGGTCTTTCGAAAGATAGTCTCGAAACTGGTCCAACGACCTCTCGAAGCTTGTACTGCTGGCAGATGCCATGGCTTGGAGAAACTTGGCTGGATGATCAACTTGCTGGGTGAGAGGCGGGGTGACAGAGAGCTGATAAAAAGGGCACGCTCCAGGCTGACTGCGATGAATGCCAGCCTCAAATTTTCATCGGTGAGGACGCCACATATGCAGCCAAGATGAAAGTGGCCGTGCTCGTTGGCTGGGAGGACCAACATAGCCTTGAAAAAATCTGCCTGAGCGGCAACAAACTGTAGCGGACTGGTGCACATTTGAACCCAGCCGCGGGGCTGTGTCCCTGAGTGCCTGAAAATTAGGACGTAGCATTTTCAAGCGGTCAGAATGCCCTTCATCACCTGTGTCCTTTTTCACTGCCTCGGCCTCATCTGGCCCTTCATCCTACAATACAGTTCCCACAAGATTGCTAGCTCCATTGAGGTAACTCATTATGTCACAGCTTGGTAAACGACATCGTAGCGGTGACAATGACTTCGAGGATGATGCTCCCGCTAAAAGGGTTTCTCGACTCGCCCTTGATGGCGGCGTACCGGGCACTCTCTCCTCGCCTGGGTCAGTTATGGATTTGGACCTGCCAGACACAAGTCAGCAAACCCAAGATTTGATGGTGGTGGACAAAATTTGTTACGGAGCGGTAAGTGCCCTTCCGCAGCCTGATAATACTTAACTGATCAGATACAGCTCTGTGAAGCCCAGGCGCTGATGGGTTCAATTCCGACCAACCAGATTTCGCCATGGACTCGATATTGCTCGTTCCCTGTTGAGGTCACAGATGATGGATGCTTCCTGTCCACTGAAGATGAGCCAAAGACGAAACAACGGCCCGTTCTTGACTGTCGCACTGGTTCAATCCTATGTTTCGTGGCCGAGAGGATCGAGGATGTATGTTTCGTGGCCGTTGTTGGGGCTGAGTCCCTTCGCCCCAAACGAGGAAAATCTGGTCGAAAGTCTTCCCCTGTAGAAGTCACGGTCAACGCCTATGGCCCGAGGAACTTGATGGACGAGGTTGGCAAGGCCATGATGGAGGTTGACGTTGTTCTTCAGCATCCAGTCTTATTGGATTCTGAAATTGCCTACATCAACCCTCATTACTTCTATCCACAAGGCCAGGAGACTGACTTGAGACATCTGATCGGGCCGGTGTACAAAGAATCCAAGTCCGCGGTATCTCAGGCCATTGACGATGCCTTGGACTCTACGAATGACAGCAGTGATGCGGGCCATCTCGCAGCCTGCGACAAGAACGACTTGAGGAATATTCTTGGTTCCCTCTTGCTCGACACTGAACTCAAAGAGTATGTTGTTTCCGATGATCACCTCCACTAAATATAGATTTTCACCTCGCTGACATGAATCTTTAACAGGCACCAGTTCCAGGGGGTTGAGTTTATTCTGGGCCAAGAGAACCCTGACTATGTCTCGGAAATGCACACAAGATTGCTCTCGTCGATTCATTACAGGTATGTAGACCTTTGCTTCTTCTCGGGTCATGAAAAGCTGACCAGGTTCTGATAGCTTGCTCTCGGATCGAACCGTCCCTGGATGCGGTGGGATCCTGGCGGATGTCATGGGTCTCGGCAAGACAATGACGATGCTAAGCGCGATTGTGTACTCAAAGCACTTGAACGACAGAGTGAACACAGACAATAACTCTGTGGCCCAGCCGAGGGCTAGCACACTGATTGTTCTACCATCACGACGTATGTTTGCATAGTAAGAGGGCTTTGTTATATCGGCGAGTAGATACTAATGATTAGATCGAAGAGGTGCTTGACGTTTGGAACAATGAGATCATAAGGTAGCTACTCCTTCAACTTGCACCTCATTATCCTCACCGTTGACGATATCCAGACGATTCCGACCACAAACTCTGAAGACGACAATTTTCCACGGCAACAGAAGAGTCAAAGAAGGACAATTGCTTCTGGAGAGCGATGTCGTGTTGACTACGTATCATACACTTGAAAATGACAGCGGCAAGTCCAAGGTGCTGCATTCCGTAAAGTGGGCTCGCGTTGTTCTGGACGAAGGTAGGCTTCATGTCGGTTTTTATTCCACCAAGCTTACTATTTGATACAGCTCATCAAATACGAAACCAGTCCACCAAGTTCTTCAAAGTTGCGGCCGCCCTCGAAAGCGAGACACGGTGGTGTCTCACCGGCACACCGATCCAGAACAGCCTCGACGATCTGAGATCACTGCTCAAGTTCCTCCGGTTTGAGCCGTTCTGCCAGCCTAGGATTTTTGAAGAGTACATCGTCAAGCCGCTGAGGCAAAATCCCGAACCCGGATCCAGCACAGCGCGAAACCTGAGGGTTCTTCTCAAGGCATGCTGCCTTCGAAGAACCCAAGCGCTGCTTCAACTTCCAACTGTGACGCCAAGGGAAGTCTTAGTGACACCTACTGCAGAGGAGAAAACCCGTTTCGCCCAGATTCTTGAGCAGTGCCGTGCAGAGTTCGACTTGATGGCCGGCCAAGAAACGTGTCGGAAGAAACCCAACGTGCTTTTTTCAGCAGTCATGAAGCTCCGGCAGGTTTGCAATCACGGTATCTCCTTCATTAACGGGGGCAATCCCAGACGCTTGGATCGACTCACTGTACCGGGAAAGGCCAAGAACCGCTCACGCTCACCTACCGCAGATCCGACCTGTGATTTTTGTAGCGTCAAGGGCAATGAAGATGGCTTTCCTCTGGGGGATCTCGATTGTTGCCCGTTGTGTGACCGGGTTCTGTCAGAGAGAAACGACGCAAGCTCTCCCGGCACACTATCTCCATGCCCTTCCTCGCCGTTTCGCTCTGGGGAAGCATCCCCGAACCGAGTGGACTCTCCAAGCTTTGCGCCAGACATGCCAACACATTCAACATTTAACCATAAGCTGGCAGGGCAGTCCTCTAAGCTCTCAGCAGTGGTCGACAAAATCAAAGAGTCCTGTTTGGACGCAGATTCAAAGAGGTACCACCCATCATCCATGCACACAACTGTTTAACTGAAGGATGAATAGTGTAGTCTTCACGAGTTGGAGGATGACTCTCGACATGCTCGCAAACATGCTCTCCAGCAACGGGATTGGCTTCGTGCAAGTCGACGGACGAAATCCGGTCATGGATAGGACCACTTTGTTTTCACAATTCTGTGAAGACCCGGATGTCCGAGTCCTTCTGATATCCATCAACACTGGCGCAGTTGGGTACGTTGTACGCAAATGCACATAGATGGGATCCTCTAACATAGTTTAGGCTCACCTTGACGAAGGCAAACGTGGTTCATATTGTTGAGCCACAGTGGAACCCAGCGATCGAGGATCAGGCTATAGCCAGAGTTGTTAGGATGGGGCAGACCCAACCAGTTACCGTTTTCAAGTATATCATGGCTAAGTCTGTGGAGCAGGTATCATATTCTCGAAGTTATTGTTGTCACACGTTGACTGACTTTTTGATGCAGGGTGTTGTGAAGTTGCAGCAGAGAAAGACTCGTATCATCAAACTGTCGATGCAAGACAGGGATGAATCCGCTGCTGATTTCACTCTGGATGTAAGTGACGAAACTGATATGTCTGAGCCGCCACAGCTGACGACAAGACAGACCTTCAAGTTTGCACTTGATCCCAACGAATGGAATTGAGAAGAAAGTTGTGTTGCTCGATAGTGAAAGTGGGGACGTGTAAGGTATTTCAGATAGGCTTTGGGACTGGTAGATAGAGAGGTTATATATATGAAGTATGGATCATAGCCCGTTACTATAGTTGCCAAGCCGATCTGCCCGATTAGCGGAAGCATATCTTGATTCTTCGTGGCAATCTCGCGAGCTTGTCAAGTGAGTGATCAAATTTAGAAAGCGGAACCGATTGGCTGATCATCCAAAAAATGCCTTCATGGAGATCACCATCCCAAACATCGTTGGCTGGGGCATTAGGGAATCTGCGGAAGTAATGGGGATAACCTGGATAAACATTGAGTTTGACTGGGACACTGTTAGAACGTGAAAGTTAGCTGTGACTCTATCATTGCGGGATCTGGAGCATCTTATTACCCCAAGCGTTGCAACTTCTCCTTGAAGAGCATACCGTGGTCACGCAGCGGGTCATCGCCGCAGACCATGATGTGCGTGGGTGGGAGTTTATTGATGGCTCCCTCATCAATAAGCAGTGGATTGATGATTGGACTGTCACAACACGACTTAGGAGGATCCATCATGCGAGCGTATTGCTCAACCCATGAATAAGAGAGGAGGGCGGCATTACGACACTGAATCGGAGAAGCCTTGTTGTCTTGGACCTGTTCATAGGGGAATTTGTCAGGCAAGCAGAGCCAAGGGGCAGCCAGACATTGGCCTTTGATCACAGACTCGCCCAACTAGTCCGAACAAACCATCATCATTAGCTGACAGATAACGCGACAGAATATTGTGCGGGTTGTACTCACCATTCTCTCCCGAACGACGATGCTTGCCGCCAGACAAGCACCAGCACTAATCCCCATGACGTAAATGCCATAGTCTGACGGCATTCCGATATTGCGTGCATTCTGTATGACCCAGCATCGGGCATCCCACGCATCTTGGAAAGGCGCTGGAGTTGCCCACTCCGGGGCCAGCCGGTAACCCACACTGACAACAGTAACGCCGCAATTCAGGGCTAAGCTGGTGCAAGTGGCATCCTCGGTAGACAAAGAGCCAGAGAAGAAACCACCTCCGTGAAAGTAGAGGAGGACCGAAGCGCCACGGTTGCGAGGAAAATAGAGGCGGATGGGTATTTCAACACAATCCTCGCCAACAATCATCAAGGTTTTGGTCTTGACGCCATGATCACCCATCGCCTTTAACTCATCATGGCTAACGGCAAAACGCTGTGAATTGATACGCCGACGAATAGCTTTTATATTCGGGTTACTGCTTGGGTCAGGGTTCGGAGGCAATGATTGCTGTTGGAGGAAGGAAGTCCATTCTGCAGAAGGGCGGGAAAGGTAGCTGAAATCTGCCATTGCGGTGTTTCTTATATGAAAGTCGTTGAATTGGAGATAGAATTGTGATGCCGAATATCTCTACTCTTCTTCATAGATATTTATACTTGAGTTATCACCCTGATCCCGGATGAGCTGCAATGATGTCGGCGCTCTCAAGGCCCGCGACCCTCTGTACCATTCATGCCCTGTGACCAACTTCATCGATTCGTTGCTGATCACCAGCCCAAGTTCTGCAGCAGATGCCGTGAGTGGGGATTCGGCAGTGGAGGATCGTCGTCTTGCTTAGAAAACATAGCAAGCAGCGGCAAGCGAAATCGACGCACACCGATAATGCTCCAACTCTGGCCCAACACAGTCGGAAGACCTTGCAAGCGAGGTGTTGTAGCGGGTTGCAATAGGCTCCGACTTTGCTTTACTGAGGCTATCTGCGGTAACTCCGGCTGGTGTCAACTCATGCGTGACCAATGTGTACTTAGCTGATGATCACAGTCGGCACTTCAGAGTCAAGGGAAGGCTGAATTGTAACCTGGCCCGGATATCGGCACGATTGGGACTATATCCGTTGTCGATGTGTGCGGAGCGGAATATAAATAACGTCCGCGGGATGTCCGCTCCGACTTCAACGTCTTCGGCGAGCATTTAGTCCATGAAACAAAACGTGACAGTCTCAAAGTTGAACCAATGATCCCCATAAATAGGTGAAGGGGTTCTTTTGAATTGTTAAGACAAGTTTGAAGCGGAGCACCAGTATAGCAATGGATCAAGGGACAGCAAGTGTGAGTGTGGTAAGCAGGCCTCAACCTGAGGTTGACCAAGGAACTCCAAAACCCAACCATTGTTGCCAAAGAACGAATCAGTCACCGTCCCAAGATTGTTTAATGACCGTAAAGAACCTGACCGTGTCTTTATACGCGCCCAGACGTCTAGAGTATTTGATAGAAATGTGCAGCTGTGCGTATCTTGACCTTCGTTTTGGTTGAGCCTCTCGATGCATCATGTCTGTGTCAGAAGTACGGTAGAGATGATCCTTCCAAGGACATAAGACGCCTTTTAAGTAATGCAATTCACCGTAAATAGCAGGAGTTACCTAAAATCTTGAGTAAAGGGGCACAGACTCGGAGGTTAAGCGAGCTGAGAGAGGGTAAGATGACACCTCCGTTTGCCTCGGGACTGTAGGACTTGGCCCCATAAACCGATCGCATTCCCTAAAACTTCTGGCCATTACGCTCGTTTAATTATTACCGGCAACTAGCAGTTCACCGAGCATAATTCTCATTGCTTATCTTGTATTTTGGTGGCTGTTACCCATGCTAAGAACGGGCGTAGATGTTAACTCCGATCCGTCAGCCAATAACAACACTAAGAATCCGAGGTCTGCATGAGACCCTAGACACGAAGCCTCAACTTCAAGGTCAGCATCAAAGAAGGATTCAGCTTTGCTCAGATCAGCCGGACTATCGGTAACTAGGAGGAGCCCGAGAATAAGTCAAGTCTGATGGCGTTAAAGGTATATAAACGCAGTGTTACTCGACTAATCGTTGTCGCCTGATCTCGATATCAGTATTCTCAGCGTGGCTTAATATTTATTAACTACAGCTTGCAAACATGGGCGGATCTTTTTCAAGTACCTGGACACAATCGTTCCCTCCCAAGCCCACCTTTACTGAAAAAGATGTCCCCGATCTCAAAGAAAAGGTAAGCCATAACACCTCGCAGTATGTCCGAGTATTCACATTCCAGGTCTACATCGTCACTGGCTCCAACACTGGCGTCGGGAAAGAGCTAGCTCGTATGCTCTACTCCAAAAACGCCAAAGTCTACATCGCCGCTAGATCTGAAGAGAAGGCCAAGACTGCCATGGTCGACATCAAGAAGACGTCACCTGACTCTTCAGGGTCAATGGACTTTCTTCGCCTAGACTTGGCAGATCTAACTACTATCAAAGGATCTGCTGACGCCTTCCTATCCAAGGAGAAGAAGCTTCACGTGCTGTTCAACAACGCAGGCATTCAAAGTCCAGACCCTGGCGTGACTGCCCAAGGCTACGAGGCGCATCTTGGTGTCAACGCTCTTGGGACCTTCATGTTCACAAAGCTTCTGACGCCGAAGCTTGTCGAGACAGCCAAGAGCGAGCCAGCTGGCACAGTTCGAGTTATTTGGGTGTCGTCTTCAGGGGCCGAGATCTTGGGTGAGAAATCTGTCGGCCTTCATCTCGATAACCTTGACTACCACATCAACAAGTCTGAGATGTACAAGTATGCCATCAGCAAAGTTGGCAACTACTTGCATGGCGTCGAGTATGGAAAGAGGCACCGATCTGATGGCATCATCAGCCTTCCTCTCAACCCAGGAAATCTCCAGTCAGACCTTTACAGGGATCGGACTTCACTCTTGTTCAAGTTCATGATCAAGTTTATGATGTACCCACCTATAATGGGGGCGTATACTGAGCTCTACGGAGGATTGTCCCCCGATATCACTCTGGATAAAACTGGCAGTTGGAGTGAGTTTATCATGTTCAAAATATGGAACAAGTCTAACATGATGGATAGTAATTCCCTTTGGTCGTATTCATCACATCAGAAAGGATCTGACTGAGGCTACCAGAACGGAGAGTGAGGGAGGTAACGGAACAGGTCTCAAGTTTTGGCAGTGGAGTGAGACCGAAGTGAACAAGTACCTCTAGGTTTGGCGTTCAATGTTGGACATGAGTTCGGGTTAACAATTCTGATTGAGCACATGAGAATGTCGAGTACTAAGTTTAAATAACCATCAGGTAAAGGTAATAGATCTATAGTTGAATTCAATTTGTAAACATCGATCTACCACCTCGCTCTGCTTCTCGTCCCCATCTACAGTAGCTCTTCAGAATGGCAATCCGGACCCCCTACGCCGGTTGCTGAATTTCTTTATCTCCTGCAACGTTTCCAAGTCCACCGTCGGTCTTGTGTACTCCAGCGCCTTCCGGAAATGAGCCTTTGTTATGACCCTCTTACGAGGTCCATCAGTGACCTCGTCATCTTTGACTAGATCAACCTCCCTCTGTGCAATCATTGCTGCCTGTACGCAGAGAGCTCGGATGTCGGAACCGGAGAAGTCCCTAGTGTGTGCGCGAGCTAGTTCGTCGAGGTTCACGTCGTCGTCGACACGCTCTTCCTTGAGGAAAATGGCGAGAATCCCCTTCCTTTCACCTACACTGGGAAGACCAATGTGGACAATGTGTGGAAGCCGGCGGCAGACAGCATCATCCAGGTTGGCAGGGCGGTTGGTCGCCATGAGAAGAAAAGGAGACTGGTCTGTCCGCCGTAACCCATCAATCTCGACTAGAAATTGGCTCAAAGAGGTGCGCTCCCACCTGCGGTCAAGGGGAGTCCGCTGACTAAACAGTGCATCAGCTTCGTCGAGAAAGATGACACAAGGATGAAGTTTGCGTGCTAGAGAAAAGAGAGCCCTGGTCCGCTTCTCAGTGTCCCCAACCCAACTTGTCTCAATGTCCGCGGGAGTGATGGAGATAAAGTTAGCGGATGCCTCCTTGGCTAAGATGCGCGCGAGGTGTGTTTTCCCAGTGCCAGGAGGTCCGTAGAGAATTGCACCGTTGACGGTTTCTGTAGCGAGGAGACCCTCGGACTCTCTCATGCTGTGGGATAAGAGTTGCCGTAGTCTGTCGACCAGCTCTTGGTTGAGCTTTAGGCTCTCAAAAGAAGACGTCAAAGAATCTAGGCTAGGCTGTTAGTTCACCATAGTTACCACCACCTAGGTTCAACGACGTGGTTGACGTACCTGGATCGACAACGCAATCGAATAGACCCTTCTCTTCCTCGGTACAAGGAGGGGAAAGATTTTCCAAATATGTCTGGAATTTCGATTTACTCTCAATTTCTTCGTATCCTCCTCCTTCTCCTTTGTCGTCGTCGTCCTCTTCCTCTTCCTCTTCCTCTTCCTCTTCTACTTCTTCTTCTTCTTCTTCTTCGTTTTCTTCCACTTGTTGACCTCGGTCCTGTTTTCCCTCTTCATCCGTTTTCTTCGGGCTTCCATCCTTTGATTCGGGGGACTCTTCGACTTTACTAAAAATAGCAGTGCTCTTGTCAATAGCCGACTTGTTCCTGGAGATACGTGCAATGATGTCAAAGATTTCGCTCGGCTCTACCTTGCAGGTGAGAGCAATACGAGCATGGATCTGCCTGACTAGCCTTCCCATAGTCTCGTCAGACCATCTTTGAAAGGTTTCCTTCAATTCGGCCGAGTCAGGTAGCTCCCATAGCGCCTCTGGCAACAAAAACTCGCTCTGAAACTGGTGCCCCAAGGACCATCTCAAGGCGCGGCGTAAGTGTCTGAGCCGAGTCAACCGTGGCCCTTCTTTGATCTCTCGGTCCAGAGTGGTTGCAGCTCTCTTAGTTGCCACAGGGGAGATGTTGACTGCAGTCCCGTAACCAAAAGGGGCCTCGTCTTCGTCACATGACTGCCACGCAGTTGAATAGATGTATTGGTCAGGGTCCCAAATTGTGGTGCCAACAATGATCGTAGTCTTGCCATTCTTTCGCAACTCTTTCACAGCCTCAAGTAGCTTGTAGAACAAAGGTTGCAGCCCTTGTTCAGAATCCATGAAGTCTTGAACTTCGGACAAATGGACGATCAAAGGGGGTCGCTGGACGGGTGATGACGTCTTCGTCTTACAGGCGAGAAGAGTATTGATGAAAGTATCCATGCGTGTCAGGGGTGAGCTGTCGTGTTTTTTCTCTTCTCCCCCGTCTTGCTCAAAGAACAATTCAATGGTTCCACCGGAGAAGATGGTGTCGCCTTCAGAATCCGTACTTAAGTCCGGCCAGAAATACTGGCAAAGATCATGGACATCTTCTTGGCCCAACGAAACAAGGTCGGCCTTCAGTTCTTTGGCGATGGTGTGCACAACTGCGTTTGAGAAGCCAAACGAGCCATCTTGGGGTGACTGCAATAAGAATGCAGCTGTGTTGATCCAATTGCTCGACGGATGGATATGCCCCGGGGTTCGGAGTACTCCAGAAAGAATCATGTCGCGAGCCTCAGCGTATACGTCGGAGTGAATCTCGTAGTCGTCGTTGAGAATAATCATGTCTGCTCCAGGGGCCTCTTTTGCAGCTTCCTCTCCATTGTATCCGGTCTGGCCCTCAATAATAGGGACATGTTCGTTTTCATTTTTCTCCTGAAAAATACGCACTTTCCCCTCAACGCTTTTCGACAGAGTAGGTAGGAGATTCGGCAGATTCACTGCAAGCCTGACCTTACTTTGCAAGAACCACTCGGGTACAGTGGGCTTCTCCTCAGCCGGAAGCAAGTCCGGCGACTCGATCGTCTTAGCAGATACAGGGGAGAGCTTGGAAGACTTTAGATCTGTTGAAGTGGCTTGCATACTCGAGGCCGCCCACCTATTGGTGATTTCAGGTGCAGGCTGGGCAACGTTCCGGTTACTCATCGCAACCGAGTCAATTGCGGAGGCGGAACTGACATTGATAGCTGGTCTGGAGATGTTGGGCGAGCCTGACTGCTCCAAGCTCTCCATGGCCACAGGATGTTTGAAAGACAGATATGAGTGTTGGTTGGAATGATATATCTAACCATAAAAAATAGATAGGGGTATACAAATCTTCTACTCCTGGCTTCCGTAGGAGTGAGGAGGTTTGCTGTTTGGAACTCCAACCTGGACCGGCGAGGGACTTCACTTATACTAGATACCATATACTATAGGAAAGGCCAAAATGCCACTGAGTGGAGGGAGACTCCAGTCCTTCGGGCTGATAGTGACGGCATCGCGACTCCGCAAGCAAGGCGTCTGTCCTGCAAGTTCGCCTCGTAGGCTTCCCGTAAGAAAGTGGCAGATAAATGCATTTCCATGAGTCATAATACTGCAGGAAAGGTGCTGTCAAGCATGCAGACCAAGCATGGGCTACTGTGTATGGCTGCATAGCCTGCATTGCAAGACAAAGCTGACGGGTGGCCTCATAACCAAGCCAATCACTAGGCCACATACTCATAACTATATGTTGTGCAACCATAACAATGCAAATAAGACAAGACCTGCGCTTATGCTGACTGCAAGGCAAATTAGGCTTAGACAGGCAGTTGCTTTTGTTACCACCGTGAAATAACGAAATGGAGAATTAGCCCTCCGGTCTGCCAGGCGCCCAATGCTACGCTATGCGTGAGAGCATGTCGAAAGACGCCTTCCTTTTGCCCGGCAATAGTGCTCGTTCGATATTTAATGGTCTAGATTCTGAGAGGCAAATCTTTGCCCTTCTTCTTGGATAGGAAAAACGCCTAATGCATTGTTATGATTGTCGGGTGACAACCGTGGCACCTCGCTAACTTCCATACATGTTAGCTTAGTTCATCAGGCATAAATCGGGCGTTGTAACACTCTAGGATGCCTATTGGATACGATGATGAGGGAGGAAATGTAATATTTAGTGCAGTGCATCCAGACAGGATGAAGAGAGAGCAGGAGCTGTGCAGCAGGTACGGATAAGCCTTCCGATTTCTTCTCTTCCTCTTCTTTTTCTTCCTCTTCTTCTCTCACTTCATTTACATGGCATTTTTGCAACCCACATAGTGTGACCATGCCTGAGTACAATCCGCCGGACTCGGGTCCAGAGGCTGAAAGTCGTCAAGGTTTTGACGCTTCAGACAACGATCCAGAAACTCTTAATGAGATGATGGACAAGGTTAATGCAATTCTTGCCACGTCACTACAGGGTGTGTTTGACACTGGTGGAGATGACATAACCGTCGATGACCCCGATATCATCATATCGCACTTTGGCAAAGGCGATGCACCGCAGTATACGAAGCTCATGTCTCAGGTTAGCACAATTAAGTCTAATGGTGTGAATGGCGAGTTCTAACCGTTTTAGTCGGCTGAAACAAGGAAAAGTTTGGAAGCACCGATTTCGGCACATCTTAGGGTCTTGAACTTTGGCCTGCCGGACAGCAACGTCGCTGGAGTCCTTTGCAATCTTACAGGCCTTTATATGTCTCGATATATGACTACCAGCCATGCTCCAGACCTAGAAGATGCGCTCGCGTTTGGGAGACGAGCTCAGAGGTGTGCCGCGGTGGATGATCCACTGAGTGCGCCTTTGTTAGCCAACCTCAGCACCGCTCTTAGGCTCAGATATCTTTGTTCAGATTCCCTGGAAGACCTGGAAGAAGCAATTTCATTGATCGAAAGGGCTATCTCAGTAACGCCAGCTGATTCTTCTGGGTTGGGCCACTACTATTTGTGTCATGTAGGCCTACTATTTGTCCGATATCAACGCACACTGTCCCTAGAACACTTGAGAGCTGCCATGGCGAAAACTCGGGATGCCCTTCACAAGTTTCCACGAGACATGCCATCCGTTGGCAGACAGCTTGCCAAGAACCTCTTCATGTTGATTCGCACCCTGGCTGAAACAGGACAGCATGGTGAGGAGATACTCGAAACCCTAGAGGATGTCAAACACAGAGACCCCATGATCGAAGAGTTTCTCAACGCTTTGAAAAGAAAAGCGCCAATCGTGGACCTGGGATCAATTTTCAAAACGCAAGCATCTGAAGGTCAGCCATTGTCGGATTGCACGCTGGCTAGTGACGATGTCTATGCTCTAGAACTACTTGGCGAGGAGTATGGACCTAGCAACCCTATTGAACTCAAGCAGTCCTCTGCCCTCGTCTTCATTTCTGGCTGTAACCGACCCGCCTCTGTCGAGCTCATACCTATACATGATGGTGACACAGATCTGACCGAGATCAAGGCTTTCGAAGTTTATGACAAAATGGACGAGAGGATGGAAGAAGACCAGCTGAAAGATGATTGGGCATACAGAGTGGATAACTCCCACGCAGTCACTTTTTTCCAACGCGAGCCAGGTGAACTACCCACGCTTCCGGAGTCTACCTCTTTATGTCAACGCTGTGAAAGCTTTGGGACCATCTCCCCCGGTTCTGAGGTATCTTTCTGCATTGCGGAACATGATGTTCATCATCAGCATTGCAGTCTTTGCAAGCTGCTCTATACCTATCAGAACGACACCGGCTCCATCATCGTTTCAAGAACGTGCATCACCCTCAAGACGGATGCCATTGAACGACGAATCCTTCGCATATGTGCCGACCCAGGTCAGTGAATTTCGTTCTTGGGACGGTTCAGCCTTTCACATGATATTCACCGCTTACCTGGCAAGCAGAATCCCGCAATCCACCCGAAGATGTACAGATTGGATTCCCTATCCTCCCACAGCGCGATACTCAAGTTCATTTTGAGTTGCTTCGCCATTGGCTTCGGATTTGTGACGAGGAACACAAATGCTTCCAGGAGAAGGAGTCACAGCACAACTTTTTGCCAACCAGAGTAATTGACGTCAACTCGGAAACCCTCCATATATCAGCCTACGGGGAGCGAGGAAGATATGTGACTCTGTCTCATTGCTGGGGGGCCATGAGTGATGGCGAGAAAGACACTTACTGCACGTACAAATGCAACATCAGTCAGAAGCGGAAAAGGCTTGACTTGCCCAAGACCTTCCGCGACGCCGTCGCTGTCACGAGAAACATGGGCGTCCGTTTTCTATGGATCGACTCGGTCTGTATAATCCAGCCTCACAAGAACTGCTCTGTTAAAGGATGTGACTCACTTGGTGACTGGAGAGAGGAAGCGTGTCAAATGGGAGGCTACTATGGCAAGTCCTATGTCACCATCGCCGCCACCTCGGCCCAGAGCTCCAAGGCAGGATTCCTCCGGCGCCCTACGGGAAATGAAGAAGACTGCGTTCTCATCTCGAAGCTTCCGATTATCGACTGTTTGCTTGCAAAACCATTGACGACTTTCAGACGGATGTCGAGGCTGCACGACTGAACTCGCGAGGTTGGGTCCTGCAGGAGAGAGCACTGTCAAGACGAACCATCCATTTCAGCTCTACCCAGACGTATTGGGAATGCAAGAAGGGTATTAAGTGCGAAACTATGACCAGCATGTCCAAGTAAGTCACTGTCCTTGTGTCCCACTCTCAAGGAGCAATACCTGACATCCGGTCGCAGTCCGAGATCCGGTCTCCTAGGTGACCCTAGGTTTCCCGAGTCCATCATGGACTATTCAAAAGTAAACAGGAGTCGGCTAATTGGATTTCTATTTGAAAACTATTCCAAACGCGGCCTCACTAACAAAACTGATCTCCCACTGGCGATCTCTGCCCTTTTGGACAATCTCTCCGACGAGCTCAGCACCAAGACGCAGTACGGAATCATTCAGCGATACCTGCACAGGAGCCTTCTTTGGAGGCGAGACGACGCACCTCTGGTTCGCATATCGTACCCTGAAGGGAAGAAAGTTCCCTCATGGTCCTGGATGGCTTTTGACGGACACATCCGGTACTTGAACCCCCCCTCCTACCACAACATAGAGTGGAACAAGTCCGTTCAGTACATCTCCGTCAAGGAGTTACCCGAAAGGCCTGATGGTACTCAGAGATCCGGGTATGGGCTTGAAGCTCAACTGAAGGCCCCGGCGAGGAGCTTTCCCTCGGCATCCCATGACACCTCACGAGTGGTGTTTGACCAATTGCCAAGAATGAATTTACAGGGCCTAAAGTACGTCATCGTGGGTCGTACTGTGTCAAACGAGTCAAGTCCCGAGCAAAAGTACTTTGTGTTAGTGGTGGAGCCAGTCGAGGGGGCTGGGGATGAGTACGAAAGAGTTGGGGTTGGATGTATCGGCGAGAGTGAAATATCGCATGAGACTTCAGCAGAAGTAGTTTGGATTATTTAGTTGTTGATTTTAGGAGTCCTCCAGTCAGATTGAGCATTGCTTTCTTTATAAGAAGGTTTTAGGCATTTAAATTAAGAGTGCAGTATACACTATCAAGAAGTACAAAGCCAATCCTCCTCATCAGCCATTACCATATCCATCATACCTCCTCCCATCATACTAGTACATCGTACGTACCATTATTGGCCACTTAGTAAAGGCCAATCATGGCCAGAGCGGCAACGGTAACGGCGGTAGCGAGTCCGAAGTGCTTGGCGCCGGCGTTAACGATGACGGTGGTGGGGGCAGGGGTGCCGGTGGCCTACAAGAAAAGAGACATACGTTAACTACTGGAGGAGAAGGAGGATCCATGCGAGACATACAGTGACACCGATGGTGCCGATCTGGTCGACCGAGGTCTTGGTGCCAGCGGAGCCGGCGTCGGTGGACTCGGCAGCGGGGGTGGCGGCAGTGGTCAGGGTGGTGGCGTCGGCAGAGGCTTGGGAGCCGGCAGAGGTCTCCTCAGAGGCGTCCTCAGTCTCAGAGGCCGCAGTGGTCTCGGAAGAGTCGTCAGTCTCCTCGGGGGCAGCACCAGTGGTGGTAGCCTCGGGGGTGGAGTCGTCAGTCTCCTCAGCAGCAGCGGTGGTAGAAGGCTGAGAAGCTCCAGTGGTGGGCTCCTCCTCATCGGCCTCGGTGGTCGCGGGGTCCTGGGCCTGGGTGGTGGAGGGCTGAGCGGCAGCAGTGGAAGAGGGCTCCTCCTCCTCGGCAGTAGTGGAGGCGGCACCCTCAAAGCCAGAGGCGCTGGGAGTAGGAGAGAGACCGCACTCCTCAGCGGCGCTGGTGACACCGTTGCGGTAGTACTGCCAGATGTTGTAGGTGTTGGCGCAGATCAT
Source organism: Fusarium ambrosium (assembly GCA_003947045.1). Classification (NCBI taxonomy): domain Eukaryota; kingdom Fungi; phylum Ascomycota; class Sordariomycetes; order Hypocreales; family Nectriaceae; genus Fusarium; species Fusarium ambrosium. The sequence continues at coordinate 224,980 of NIZV01000024.1, forward strand.
GCAGCGTCCGTAGCGCTCGTTCCACTCATCGTTGTCACAGTAGCCCTCGGTGCGGCCAAGAGTGATCAAGAGACCTGGGGGAAAGATTAGATACAATCACATGCAAGCATGTGTGTGTGCCATTGTAACATACCGCAGTCCTCGTGGCAGGCATACTGAGGGGTGCCAGGGGCCTGACGCTTGAGAAGAGCAGGAACAGTGTCGGGGAACTCGAATCGGGGGTCGATGGCAGCCACCAGAGAGGCCGAAGCCAAAAGAGTGTAGGTAACGAACGAATGCATCTTGAAGGTGAGAGATGAGATATTAGTCTGACCGACAAATTGCTGGATGACTGGATAGATTGTCTTGATCGAGTGCTGAGGATGAAAAGAGGAAAGTCCAATCGAAAGAGCTTGCGAAGCTCTCTTATATATCCGGAATGACTCGTCTTTGGAGTTAATGACCAAACCCCTTGATCGAGAAGGGAAAGGCTCCAGGTCCAGGGCCCGTTCCTGCAGGGCCCATCATGGCCTGCAGAGCTAGATGCAACGGTATCCAACTTTCTCGCCCCTCCGGTAAAGCCGAGAGTGCGACCGGAGCTCTCACTCCCCGCGGATGCAGCTTGTGGCGTGATGCCAAGTCTAATCACGAGTTGATAGTGTAGCACCGACATCCCAAAGAAGAATTCTGATCCGAAAAGAGGTGCCGATATCGTTCTTGGGAAGGATTTCCCTCAAAAGAACCCCTCTCCAAGGAGCAGGGGTCGTTGACAGGCGCCCAGACCTCGCCAAGGCTTGGAAAATTGTGGGCGAAAAGACCAAAACCGGTGTAGCGATGCATTCAAAAATCTTATCTGATCATCTGATAAGCCAGGGTCCAGCTCGGGTCAGACCCAGTGACCGGCAAATAACTCGGGGCTAAAAGAAACCGTTCACGAGTACGTGCATATTGAACTTTTGTTGTATTGCTTGGCTAAATGCTGGACCCCCACCACCACATGCAAGAGTAGTTTCTCGGCGACCGAAAAGTCCGTGGGAGGTTGGTCTTCCTATTGGAACATGTAGTAGTATATCAGGAGGATGAATGCCCCTTGTTTACCGCCAGTTCTTCAACCCTCATTTCCCGTGCATACTCTGCCGCGTCAGCTCTATCGCCGCCCACAATGACAATGCTCAAGAACCTTCTCCTTCTTGGTCTGGCGACCTTTGTCGTTGGTCGGCCTGATGACGATGACATCCCTACCGGTGCCAGCGTCACTGACGATGAGATGGGCCCGGCTGCTTTCATGTGGCCGGCTGACAGAGTCTGGTCTGGAGATGTGGACAACAAGGCTCCTTGTGGTTCCAAGGCTTCGGCTGGAAACAGAACCGACTTTCCTCTGAGTTTGTTTCACCTTTGAGTTTATTAGTTGTGTCAGTTGCTAACACAAGTGTAGCGGGCGGTGCTGTTGCACTCGTTGCTCAGGATGACTACTACAATGCAAAGATCAGCATCTCTTACTCGAGCGGTTTGTGACCATCTCTATTACTTTCCTCTTGATACCATTTCTAACATTAATAGACCCCTCTTCCAACGATGACTTTGAGACCTTAGTTGAGGAAAAGTCTATCGCCGATCTGAACCCAGGCCACACCTGCGTCCTACTGCCCGACGCTCCATCCAAGATCTCAGCCGGTGACAACGCCACTATTCAAATCATCTACCGTGCCGACTGGGATGCTCCTCACAACCAGACCTTCTACGCCTGTGCGGATATCACCTATGTCTCGGAGGCCAACTTTGACTTTGAGATCCCCTGCTTCAACGCGACCGAGCCTGGTGACGATGATAAGGCGGCTGGTGTTACTGCTTCTGGTAGCGCAACTGCCACTCACCAATCTACCAAGGAGACATCGACTTCCGAGTCCTCTGAGGATAACGAGGAGAAGAAGTCTGGCGGTTCCAAGGGACTCAGCGGTGGTGCTATTGCTGGTATCGTTGTCGGTTCAGTTGTTGGTGCCCTGGCCATCCTCGGTGCTGGTCTGTTCCTCTGGCGCCGAAAGCAACAGCAGGAGAGGAACCAGAGGATTGCTCGCATGGAGGACAACGCTCGTAAGCACCAGTTGGCGACGGATAGCATCCGCTCTTCGCAGGCTTAACTTGAGTGTGCTACTAAAAGCGCATCCATGATTTTTCTACGGTGATGGCTTCATGATACCTGTATGAAGGAATGAGATGAGATACCTGGTAGTGATGGAAACGTGTAGATAGTTTATGTCTAATGGAACGATATTTGGTATTAACAACTGTGCATCCTGACTCGATAGTGTGTTCTCCCCTAACCGCCCGGGTAGTGTGTCAATAGCGTGCAGCGTCACATCTCCATTCCTGAGCGAACGCTACCATCAGAGCTGAACTGCGGCCATCGCTTAATCGGCATTCTCCGGACGATCTCATTTCCACTGCGAGCGCTACCTACGCACGCACTGAGGCTGCGCCGTGATCATTCAGCTCGATCAAAACAGATTCCCGGATTTTTCAGATTCCTCCGTGTGAGACAGGGCCAGGGAACCCTCCCAGTACCTGTAATTTCTCCCCCGCGGCCGCACCCTACTAATGTTTACCGATATCGGCCTTTGGTGATGCCATCTGAAAAAAAACCCTTGGCGACCCCTCGAGGTTTTTATTCCTTCCACCGTTTTCCAGTCACCCCAGGATTAAAAATCACACCAATCTGTCGATAAAGACTTGATTTACGTACGCTAGACTAGTTCCCACGTGGTGATTGGCGCCCCATTTTGAAGGAATCACGCAATAGAAGTTGGCTCGTTGGAGCGCTTGGGTACCATTGTTGTGGAGTTGACGAGGATCGATAGTTGCATCCAACGGCGATGGACCGGCCATGAAGAAAATTAGGAAATATGGGGACGGGGACAAGGCCAAGGATCTAATGGATAAAAGCCGGATCTGCTAAGAGGCCGAATAAGAATAAGCCGCGCGAACCTTGTTTGTTGATGATGGTGGCCACGGAGGACAGGGGGGAGCACGGAGCAGAGACCTCACAATGCTTAGCGTCAAGGAGCCCGGGACTTCACCTGAAATCTGTGGAGACGAGGGTGACATCTACAGGGATAGCATTGGACACCATCTAATCAATCTTATCAATCAGTGGTCCATCATCGGATATGTCGATGGAACCCTTGGTTGGCACTATCGGACTTGGCACAGCTGGCGTGTCACCCTCGGTTGGCTTTAGAGAGTGGGCGCCTGTAACCCAAGACGGTATTGGAGCATTCCACCAGTCCCTTTTCTTCCTCCGTATTCATTGCTAGTGGCCGGCGTGAGTGGGATAAGACCCGGACTATCGGTAGTTCGATCTTGGCGTGGGAGTGCTTGGTCATGCGTGACCAAGCACCGGATGAGGAAGGTATGATAACGTTTTTTCACTTTAACTTGGAAGCTGGAAAGATGTGCTGCACATGCACGCGGTGCATAATGTGGCGTAGATTGAGAGACGGGATGCTTCCCCTAACCTAAATCATATCTTGACTACCCGGATTTCCGATTGGCATATCGCCTACAGTGGGATGCAAGAAGTTTGAGACTTTACGAGTGTATTGCCCTCGCTAATTTAGCAGAATTATACCCTGTCAACAGGGCCCGATCCAATGAGAATAGCAAGAGAGATGAAATAGCTACCTGGTTAGGCCTAGACGATTTAGCCCGTGACGTTCGTAAAGTCTCAAACTTCTTGCATCCCACTGTACTACTTCTTTTCTTACTGTTTTCCTTGCTCCCTTTGTTCAACTCTGCATGTCGGACATTGAGTGGGTGGTGCGTCGTAGATAGTCTTCTTAATCTCTCCACTACATGGCTTGTTCTGCTCAGCTTTTTGGCATCTGACTGGGTAATCCATGATTTCGAGAATCGACCGGCAGCGTGAGCATCGGAAATGGCGGCGGTCTATGTAGCACATGTTGAAGAAGTGAGTATAGGTTAGCACTCGTGGGTAAGAATTGTGAGATTCGCCCAGCACCAAGAAACGACCACAAGACAGCGATCGTAGACATTTTATTCATGTTCACAGTGGTCAGTTTAGGTCTCTGTCTCTTTGTCACATAATGAACAATATCTGTTTGCTCAGTGAATGTTCAGTCCATATGAAACACCTCCTTTCAGGTACGTAGAATCGCGCTTCATAGAACGCTAAAGGTCTACCCTACATTCAAGGTTGTTTTCTTTCTGGCTCGAGAGAAACTGCATTTCAATCCTTAGAGATTCCACCCATCCCTTTCCGCCTGAACTTGGACTAGAAAATGACAAACCACAAATTTTCGGCCGGCTCGCACTTCAAGAAAGACCTGATCAGCTTGTAAGTAAGCTTCGCCGGAACAAAGACCGGGTCAACCGCACCAAAACGTTCACACACACAAAAAGCACCACTAATCAAGCCCCCCTACACATTCTGAATTTCCCAGCACGTGACTAGGATGCTGTGAATGTCAGCAAAATCAGAGGTAATCACTTGGATATGGTGTTCACTCATGGAGTCATTGTCGCTCACACGTGTGAATAGGGGTCCTTACATCAGCGTAAAATGCTTTGCATCTCTGAAGCATCAACATTCACATGCGCAGGCATACTCGCTCGTGATGTGAAAACACCCAAAGGATATCACGTGTAGACTCTTGCTTGGCGCCAAGAGTGAGCGTCACTCCTCTTGTTCACACACATAGTTCTAGTAGTGTTCAAACAGGTCATGTACTCGGCCGTCGTAATGAATCAGGGTTAGCTCACTGGTATAGATCAACACTCTGTTCTAGTACTGGTGTGCATGGTAGAACTCATAACGGCATCTACATCAACGTGAAAATATCTTAACACCAGAACACACTCTCAAGGGAATATTCAGGAAGGAAGTCCTTTGTTGTTCAAGAATTTAATTGGGAACAATGAATTAGAAAATGACGTTCACTCGTACATAAAAAGACTCTTGGTTTCCCGCCTTGAACCTAAATCTTAGCAACACATTGACATCTTAACTCACACATCAAACAGCTCACATTTTACTACAACCCATTACAATGGATTTTCCTACTTTCATCAAGAACAACACCCTCGGCTCTACCGGCACTCAGCCAGTAGAGACCATACCCACTGCTCCCACCGAGATGGCTACCATCCAGCCCATCACCTGCCCTCACCGCACCCTCTGCACGTGCCCATGGTGTGGCGGATGCCAACGCGCGATTAAGTACTGGAGCACCCAGCGGTGCTGGGAGTGCCACAACGGCTGCGCCGATTAAGCGAGGCTGAATCCGTGGTGTGACAGCTGCTTAGCGAACTTGCCAAGTGGAAGCTTCATGGCAGTGTCACCTGACATAGGTGAGTAAATATGAGTTGAGATTAACGGAGATAATGAGGGGGTGAGAAGAAGTAGAAGAAACGGATAAGATCAATAAAAGCCTTTTCATACCAAACCAGTAGTTTCATAATACACATGAGAGATAACAGTGAAGTCAAAGAACAGCGATAACCTGTGGATAGAGACATGCCCATTGCGTTAGGTAGTGGACGGTAAAGCTCAGGGATATCCACAGATCTCGAGAACCTTGAAGTCCTCAATTGCGAAGGTCTTGGGGCTTTCAGGACATTATTCCAGTCTAGATTTGGGCTTAGAAATACACAAACTCAGTATTATGGTCTGAGTATCGATCCCCTGTCGGGGTGAAGTGCATCTCGATCGAGCTTCACGCGTATCGGTTTCAAGGTCAGAAAGGTATTAAAACACATGCCACAGCAAGATATGGCGTGCATGATCAAGATAAAAGATAACCTTATTCTCGATCGCCGCCGAGATCGATAAATATCCCATCTTCAATAATAGATACACAGAGCAACATACGATCCCGCTCCAAACGATTACGAGTTCGGATCAGCAAAGTTGATCGCTTCTTGGCTAAATTGAGGATCGGCTGATTAGTATCCACACAACTGCCGTTGTACGGCCGATGAAGTTGCTGCTGCCAATGACGAGTCATATCTCCAATACATTTCTCAAATCGGTGAGGCTTTTCTTTCGTGCTTAAAAAGGTCCTCAGCTTAGGATCGTTCGACAGCCTATCGCGAACTTTCACATGTCACAAAGTCTTCACTCGTCTGAGGAAAAGCTCAAATTCTGTAAATATACTCGAGCTAGAAAGCTCTTCCCGGTAACTAATGGTAAATAGAGAATGGTGTCAGGATATTTTGGTGTATTTAATCAATACTCAAATAGCAAATGTACGGCAAGATATCACAAATCCTCCCGGGGGCGCACAATATTCATAAGAAATCTGAGATGTATTGAAAAGTTTCGCTATCCGTGTGATATACTCGTACAAGAACTGTCTCGAAAGGCAAGAAGAAAACTAACCTAGTCCTTGAAGGACTCCTCGAATTTCCGCAAGTCTTGATGGCTAGGTCTCTTCTCCACCTTCTCCACCTCCTCAAGCCATCGAAGCAATAGCGTTTCCATTCGATGACCATCAAAGTAGTTCTCTCTATCAAAAAGCCGGCAAACATCCATGCGCTCAGGATCAGACATCTTTAGCCACAGCAATACAGCGTTACGCTCATACCTCAGCTGATTGATCTTGTTCTGCAAGTCTATCGTTTCTTCAGGTGTTGTCTCGGGATTGTTTTGAATGCTTTCCTGCAATGCTCTGAGTTTCTCAAGCTTGTCATCTCTCTCCGTGATGTAGGGACATTCGCCTGTCAAATACCAGTCCTTGACGACCTCGAGGAGATCGCTTGACACCATTAAGAATTGCTCATTGCGCGGCTTGAAAAAAGGAGCCAGCCTAAGCCAGTATCCAATTTTATGGCCAGGTCGCCCAGTAAAGGCCATGATGTGCTGTTGTCGAGGAGGTCTGTCCGTACTTGAGGATGCCGTAGATGGTATGGTTCCAACTTCTGTACGCTCCGTGGGTATTTATACACCATTATCTGATCAAAAAGCTCTGAGGGTGCGTACGCGAATGTTCAAATACACGTCTTTGTTCGACCTGAACGCCGATCAACAACTGACCGATATTATGTTCTGGATTTTGCTAGGGCCGCCCGAAAATAATATGACACAGGAGACTCACCTGGTTTTCATACCTCCAGAGGCCAAAGTGTGGTACAGCGGGACCCGGAACACGCCGCAGGAAATATAACACGTTTGGAGCCAATAAAACCAAGATTTCGTACCCTCTATGCCACTCCTCGTTGTTATATCCGTTGTTCACCGCTGAAAGAGACTACTGAGGTCGTCACTAATCTTGCATGCAAGGAGTTTTCCTACGATGAACATCCCCTGCGTACATAACAGCTACCAGCCATTCTGCGGCATCGAATTCAAGGCACAAGCCGTTCAGCCACTGTTCCGAGTTGAAACAGATCTTCCATTGAGCACCAATCACAAGAATAGCTATGGCCAATCATTTCCCTGTGGGCTGTACGCGCCCCTGGGCTTGGCAGGATGACCCCATGGAGTTGCAGCCCAGCTGAATGGAGAGGCGTATTTTGGGCTTCATTATTGGTAGCGTTGATTTGCCAAGCACTTCCGGCGCCTCCTCTGTTTTTGCTGTCTCCCTCCGATCAAGTTAAGATGGAAACTCGATTCTTTTTCTTCTTTTCCCTCGAGTTCCGCCTGTGTGATCGCTTGCCCAGCGTGGAAAGGTCGCAGCCATGGCCAACATCTCCACGCCCCGCGCGCCATGGAATATCACCCTCCTCCACGAAAATACCACCGATGAGATTATTGCCCTGCCATGGGTCAACAGCCCCAATGTCCGCGGCACCATGGACATCCTGCAGAGTTGCATCCTGACCCTGCTTGCGTGCATCTACACGGCTCTCCACCTTGACGTGCCGAAGAGGACATCAAGCTGGCGTCTATTTCTCACAAAACTCAAATGGGTCGCGATTACTCTCTTTGTACCTGAGCTGCCTGTTTTCATGGCGGCTGATCAACTCCATCAGGCGTGGAAGCTGAGACAGGAGCTTCGCGAGTTGCAGAAAAGGGATGAATCCAGCAATGTCGATGTGAGAATTCTTTTGATATAATCTGGAGTTTTTCTTACTGACTCTATAGTTTGTTATCGACCTTCGATATTGCTTCTTCATGATCATGGGAGGCGTTCGTCTTGATGTCCACGACATCATCTCCATGCCAGACCTTGATGTCGAGGCCATCCCTCACTTTAGAGACGACGGAGGTCGAAGATCTGTCCGGCCAAGCCCTGAAACCGTATCCTGGCTTGCGAAGCAAAATATCTGGATAGAGGTGTCACAGAAGACCATCGACGACAAAAGCAAGGCCGACATCTTTCAAAAGATCCTCGTGGTTATTCAGGTGCTATGGATGGTGACGCAGTGTATCGCTAGAAGCGTGTATCATCTGCCGTTGACCTTGCTAGAAATCCATACTATGGTTCATGTAGCGTGTGCCGTCTTTCTCTACATCTGCTGGTTTCGGGTATGTCTTCACCTCTATATCAAGATGATGGCTTGTGTACTAATCAAGTATAGAAACCGCTCAACGTCCAGGAACCCGTCATATACGAGGGTGGTTCACTGACAGGAGAGATCGCTCTCAAAGTCGAGCATCAATTCTACACAGACATGAAGTACCTGTTCGCCCTCTTTCCACCACGCACGCACCCACACCAAGCTCCCCCTAAAGGACCACACGGTATGAAGATGCGCTGGGTAGATGCCCCGGAAGACTCCATCATGCACCCTGGAGATGTCCTTCCCTCAGGACTCGCCTTGTGTTGTACAGTTGCACAAGATCATCACAGAGAGGACCAAGAGAACGCTGAGCCTGATTACGGCGGGGTTCCTATAACCGAACAGTTTCTTCATCGCTGGGACTGCATCCTCAAAAGATATGCATTTGAAGACTGCGAGCGACTGTCGAGAGAGAAGAAAATCACGGTAAACGCGAACGGCTTTGTTGGAGTAGTTCCCCGGCCCGTCCCATGCATGGATGAGGACCCTCCAACGCCGTATCTAGCACTCTTGGATGAGTTTACTTTCTTCAGACATACAACCTTCAAAAATATTCCATTTTCTGAGGGCAAGGACAACTTTGATATCAGGTTTCTCAACATGCTCGGGGGGAGAGTCACTTTGAAGCCAGCAGACTTCTTCAGGATCTGCTGGCAGATCCCCGAACTCATGGCCCTCGCCGCCGCTCTCTCGGGCATGTACGGGGGCATCCACCTTACGGCATGGAACTGGAAGTTTCCCACCTACACCGAAGATCTTCTCTGGAAGGTTAGCTGCTTGTGCGTAGCTGTCGCGTTGCCCGCCTTCTTCTGCGCTAGTTGGGTGCTCGTCGCCATTGCCGCCATCATACACGCTCTCGTGGAGCCATGTTTTGGTTTCCGGAAGCAATGGGCATCACGGGTTACTAAAGACCCGCTTCGGGTTTATTCAGCTTGTGTTGCAATCATCTACGTCTGCTGTAGGATCTTTATCGTCGTCGAGGCTTTTGTGGCATTGAGACAGGTTCCTGTGGGAGTTTATATATCGCCTGCGTGGGTTCAGATGGTGCCTCACTTCTAGTAGAGTTCTAAGAATGAATAAATATTTGCAGTCTATGGCTTTAAACCTTTGTCTCTCTCATGTTTGCTTGTCCTCTTTTTGCAGCGCCTTTACGACAGCAGTAGCAAAGTCAATGTTTCCAGCAAATATTTCCCATGAATGCTCAGGATATCCTGACTGAACCGCGATGACAGTATCCAACTTGGGGATGACATAGAGAGATTGGCCATACATTCCAAAACCAGCAAACGTTCCATTCTCCCGCAGCGGACCTCCTTCGGCACCCTTGGCAGGAGTCCACCAGCCCGTCTCGTATCCAAATGTCGGAATGATATCGTTGGCACCGGCAGCTCTCGGCCCCTCGCTAGTCCTGGCTTCAGAAATATTTTGGAACCAACCCTTGGGCAAGACAGGACCCTGGCCTTCTCCCTTGAGAGCGTCTAGGATAAAGCACCCAAAGCGAGCGATGTCGGTCAAGGCCACGGACAGACCTCCATGTCCATCAATCTGTCCGGCCCCAGTTGTTCTCATGTACGCATCGTACTGCATTCCTGCGGGTTCCCAGATTTGACTAGAAATGTACTCCTCAAGCGGTACTTGAGTTGCGCGGGAAATGGCAAGTGACAGGACGTAAAAGTTGGGGTTGTAATAATGAAACTCTTCCCAAGGTTCAGCCACTTTTCGGAAAGTCCGCAGCCAGTTGAGTACGGCGTTGGTGTCGCTCTGAGGATAGAGGTCGGTTGCGTACATCGGATTAGGAACATCTGGCGGGCGTGCTTCCTCTGAGATTTCGACGACACCAGCAGACATGTTGGCAAGGGCCAACAAGGGCACGTCCTTCCAAGCAGTGTCCTTCAACTCTTCGATGTGGCTACTAACGGTATCATTGACGGACAACTTGCCCTGTTGTTGAGCAATACCGAGAATAGTCGTCATAAAAGACTTGGTGACAGACTGTATGTCGTTGCGCGATGCAGGCGAGTTCCCATGCCTGTACTCCTCAACCCTGATCGCGCCATTTCGAACAACGACGCAACCAGTCCATCCAAACTCTCTCATAATGCTTTCAAGATTGGCATTGGGCTTGTTGTCGGTTGCCAAATCAATGTCCAGAGGCGGCCCCTTAGTGAAGCGTCTCAGGTATGAGCCATGTCTGATTTGAGTTGTCCGTCCAGGAAATGTCTCTTCACGTAATCTGTAGAGAAGAGGGGTGAAGGCTGCACTGGCCGGATCGAGAGAGGAAAGCTGAAAGCTGCCGATCTTGTCGGCTATTGTCAGGGGTGTTTCTGGCGGCGACATGATGTACAGTGAGTGGCTTGATAGGACTCAAGGTTTGGGCTAACTCTCCTTGTCAACCAAGGATGTCTACGCGGGGAAGCGAATTCTTTCTCGAGGTTCAAGTCAGCATCTTCCCAACTCGGACGTCTTCTCCGGGAGTTGGTCCGATGATGACGGATAATAGCCGAGTAAGGCGGGCCCGGCCGGAAAAGGGCAGACCAATCACTCTCGGCATCACTATGAGAAGTGGAAAGTGTCGGCCGTAGCTCCCGATGGTCTTGCACTGGATCGGATGAAACCCGAATGGTCAAAGTTGGTTGTATGGATCTATCCAACGTACCTAGCAAACTAGTATTTTAATTTTGCTAGAAGTTGCGATGAAGGCGACACGGTCGTTGTTGCGACAGTTCACTTGTCATTTAAGATACTCTTTCTTTCTCTAAGCACATCAAAGTGTCCAAACTCCAAACGCCCTCGACTCTTCACATTGTTTCAGTTGTTATCAACTCATCTGTATTCCGGTAGGTAGGACGGGCGGGACACATCAGCCCGTAGTAACTTCCGAAGTCCAATACTGAATCCCAAACAACCATCTTCAAGCACTCAACGGTCGCCAAGTTTCTCTACCTCCTCTACCCCCTTCTGAATAATCTCGAGGAACTTCTCAGTCTTTGCGCGCCGCAAGTTATCTTCAGGGAGGGTCTTCCTCCGAATCTCTGCCACATGCTCAAGCAGCTTGGCTGCTCTGTGCAAGTATCCCAGTTCGTAGTAGGCCACTCCAAGGTTTAGCTCTACTTCAAGTAGCTGCGGATTGTCGTCCAAGGCCCCCACTGTCTTCCACTCCTTGACCGTGCGTCTCAGTAATCTCGCAGCCTGAGCGGGTTGCTCGGTGTCTAGATAGGTGGACCCCAGTAGATTCTGTGTTCCGAGTCGACATGCGTATTCTGGGGGATGATTTTCTTCAAGCATGGCGTTGAGGTGCTCCAGGTTTCTTACTCTCTCGCCTGGCTTCTGGTCCATCAAGTGTGCGAGCATCAGCTCAAATACACCAGACTCTACTGTAAGAGAGTCAAACTCTTCGGTTCTTTCAATCGTTGCGAGCAGGAACTGCGATCGCTCAACGCTCTTGTGCAGGCGACGGAAGGTCGCATGTTTCGTCGCAAGGGCGCCTTGCTTGAAACGTAGTACCCCGTCATCTAATGAGGCTGTGCTTTGGAGTATTCCAACTTCGTACTGTAGTCCTTTGATGGCCCCTAATATTTCCCGGTATTCTGAGGTGCGCCCAGAGTGGTATTGTCGGAGCCATCGATGCCATCTACTCTTCTCATCTCCTGCCCCAACTGTGTTACAAATGAAGTCAAAAGCCTCAGGCGATGGATTTGTGAGAAAGGAAACCGCAAGCGAAGCCCAGCATCTTTGCCGGTTTGGGTTGTCCTTTGGCAGCTCCCCCATTGCATGATATGCCCTCTTCAGCGCTTGGGAGGCCAGTTCTGGATTTCCCTTTGAAGCGAATGAATAAAGGAACCCCAAGGCTCTAAGGCGCGGCTCAGCAAGTGAAGTCGATCGTTCGCAAGTTGTAGCAACCTGTTGCAATAACGCTATGGACTTTTCTACCTTTCCACTTTCATGAAGAGCAACGGAGAGTGAAATTTCAAAGTGCAGTCGATCAAGGTCGCCCTCGGGGAGATGCTCCCTCGCCCAACTCGAGGATTCACGATAGCATTCACCCGCTTCCCTCATGCGGCCATCGTCTCGCAAATAGTGGCCGACTTTGTGGCTCAAGGTGAATCTTTCTTTGATCTCAATCTCATGTTCTGATCGAAGAATCTTGAGCGCATGCGAGATATACTGTCTCCAATATGGCCGTTGCGCTTTTGCCGTGTCAAACGCTGCTGCAAGGTGTTTGTACGCGTCCATGGTGGTCTCGGAGGCCAAACTAGTTCTCTGTACCCAAATTCTCGTAGCTAAATGCACAAGGCTATGCATGTCATAGACTTCTTGACCTTCGCGTGGAACCAAAAACATGTAAGCGCAAAGAGTGCCAACCGAGTACGTGAGTTCCTCTTCCAACTCTCCACGGGGAAGGATTGACAGAGGGATGTCCTTTGGTTCGATCCTCGAGATAAACCTGAGGATTTTGGCAGCCATTGGATCGTGTGCGAGGATCTGGTCGAAGGAGACAAGCCAGGTGGTTGCCACAGCGTTCTTTGATCCGCTGTATCGAGTTCTGTCAGGGAATTCTCGACTCAACAAGGAAATCATTTCCTGCTCAGTACCTCGGAGAAGCTCAAGGTATCGGGTTATGGTAATCTTGTTTCGATTCAAATAGGCTGCGGCTTGAGCGATTGCCAGGGGTAGGTATGTAAGCTCTTTCAAAAGCTCCGAGACAAGAGAGTGATCTGCAAGTAGAGGCTTGCTGGTGATAGACTTTCCCAGGAACTTCAACGCTTCTTCTGGTTCCATCTCGCCAAGCTCCAAGGGTTCTTCGTCAGAAACCACAAGGGCCACCTCATTTGAGCGGGTAGTGAAGAGGATTCGACCAGCAGGGCTTTGGGGCAGTTGTTCATCGATGCTGAAAGAGTGTTCGCCCTCAACCCGAACCAAGTCCATCTCATCAACGTTGTCCACAATGATAAGCCATGGCCCAGACTTCTTGGAACTCAGAAAGTCTCTCAGAATAGCTTTCGAATCCAGACCTTGCTGAAAAATGTTCAGTTCGGTGGCGACTGTGTTGCAGCTTTGCTCGAAGCTGCTGGCACTCAGTGCGGAGAGCCAAAAGATGGAGTACTCTGGCTTCTCATGCTGGACCCAAAAGGCAAACTGAAGAGCAGTCTGAGTTTTGCCCACACCTCCGAGCCCAGTTAGTGCGATCCTTTCATAGGGCTCCTCGCCGAATAAGGCGTTCGAGAGCTTCTTGAGAATAGCTTCGCGGCCAATGAAGCGCTGGTTCTTCGCAAATGGGAGACAGTACTTGGGTGATGACGGGGGGTCGTTTGCTGCCGATTTAACCGTGTTGTTGTAAGCCTAGGTATGTGAGTCAAAGAGCATCAGTGATCGGAAACGTTCTCAACTAACTTGGATTTTCTCGACAAGATCTCTATTGGTACGCTCTACACCCTTCGCGTCAGCTATGGCTCCTCACGAGAAATCTTCTATGTACACACTTTGCTTTGTCTTGAGATTCTTGACACACTGCTCCACTAGATCCTCCCTATCCGCATGCTCGAGGTACTCTTGGGTGACCGTCTTGATCTTTCCACTCTCCTTGTACTCGGAGAGATCAATATCCTGGAGGCCCTGCTCGACGTTGAAGCGAAAGTATCGGTGGGCTTGGCTCGGATCCCGCCATGCCAGGGCGAATCTCTTGGCCGTCGCCTCAGTGTTTGTGCTGAGGCTGACGAGGGTTGTCGAGATAAATTGCAAGAAGTTATCGCTGATAGACTTGATGCCCGGATTTCCCGTCCCGATAGAGATGAAACACTTAACCAAAGGCTTCAGTTCGTCTGCCTCATGACCAAGGATGTATCTCGCCTCCCCAACAACTTCATCAACAGGATTATTGGCGCCAAGGCCACCATCAATGTATGTCATGTCGCCAATCGTGACTGGCTCGAAGAAGGTACTTGCGGCAGACGTGGCCATGGCCACTTGAACGATGGTGGCGTCGCTGTGAGGTTCTTTGATCGTGTCATAGCTTCTCAAGCGACGAGTGGTCATAGAATGGGTTGAAGTCGCACAGACAAACCTGAACCAAGGTTAGTAGCCCGCTATAGAGAATTGAAGGGGAAGTGCCTTACACTTTGCAGCCTCTATTCACCCTGTCGTTGAACGGAGTCGTTGGGGAGATGTTTCTATCTTTTAGGACTGTTTCGATCGCCGCTTTGAGCTTTTTCGAGTCGAATCGTGGTTGGATCTTTCCTCGAGCCGTCACTCGAGACCAATGCTTCTTGACCTTGAAGACAGACTCGAAAAGCTTGCAATAAGCCGCAATGCATTCACCCACGTCCATCTCCAGCCGACCCAGCATGATGGCGATCAATCTGTGCCATGTTAGCCTGAAGCATTGTTGGATGAGGCCTCGCTCTTACCCTCCAGTGCTCGTCCCCCCGATCAGATCAAAGATTTCGCACGGTTTCTTGGTTGGCTGGCCTGCCAACGCCCGTTGATGGTTCAGGTTCCTCATGATGTGATCCAGGATGTACAATGAGGACAAGCCCCGGACACCACCTCCATCAAAGGAGAGCATGCAGAGACCGCTCTCATCGAGAGGGCCCGGCCCAACAACCATGGCAGCCTGCTCCATGATAGCAAAGAGGGTGCAAGGGCAGAAGTTTAAGCCAAACAGGCGGTGGATCCTGAAAAGTTGGTTGCAGAGTCTCAAGAAGGGAGAAATTGAGCGCTGGCAGTTGCATATAATCACTTTCCAGACAAAGAACAGGCACCAATGTCATCTCTGGAGCTACGCAGCGACTTGTGAGGCACGACGTGGGAAATCGCAAGATGTGAGATCAAATATGATAGTGAGTACTTCTAAAATGGTGGTGGCTGTGCGTCAAGACAGGTACTCTTTATCTAAAGCTGACAACGGCGGCGCCCCACAAGGCTGCAAACAATGTTATACATCATTAAACCAGCATCATTCAGCCGTTGTTTGTCTACTAGCCGACATGTACCAGTTTCAGCGGCTGGATCTCCGGTCGCTTTTCATTGGAAGGTCAATTTCCCTTGACGCAATAATGTGAGAAGAGACAGCCTGGTTTGCTTCTCTGCCCTTTGATTGGACTCCCTCTTCATCCCGTTCATGTCCTTACCCGACAATACGAACGCAAGGCGTCTCATGTGAACTTTCTTGATTTCACCGACATTTTGTAACAAAGGAATCCGTTGCAGAGCTTGAGTCATTTGGCCGTTTTCATTTTCAGCCTCTGACGCTGGGCGACAAGGCCATGAAATCCTCTGCCTGTCTTGAACGACCATCGTTTCTAAGGATTATCAGGTCATTCTGTTGTCTTTAATGATGTCTTTAAACCAAGTTCTTGGCTTTAATGACCAAAAGTACTGCCATCACCATCCAACAGCACCAGACCCCAACCATGAAACACAGCAAAGCGCCACACCATGTTCTAGAAAGCCTGTCCAATCCAGGAGTGACCGGGGTATCAGTCACAGTCCACCCATCCATTCTTGATTGCTAGCGACTAGTCAGATCCTTCCAGGATTTAGCCCATCCCTGATGCCAGTCTTCAAGCTATCCCGCACCGTTCTTTCCTGTCTGCCTTGAAGGATACCGTCCCTGTCGAAAATGGCAAAGGAAACTCGGACACCCCAGCAGTCTTCTCATCTTTAGGCGCGTCAAGGTCACCCCTCCAGCCACTTTTATCCCCCCAAAGAGAGATCGTCGGAACCAACGGCACGATATTAAAACATCCGCATTGACTTCACGCATCTTGCCAACTGCATTGCCGATCTTTCCTCAATAAATATTTATCCACCCTTGATCCAGATCAGAATCCCCACCACTACGATCTGGGAGCCCGAGAGGATGATGCAGTTTCTGCAATGCAACCTGCCTAGGTTGTGTGTCTTGCACAACTAACAGGAGCCATGGGTGTCTTACCAGCTCTCTGGGAACTGCAAGCTACATTACATAATACGTATATCAGGGTAGCAAGGACGCTTCCGTGGTCGGAGATGGACGAAAAATAAGGAGACTTTCAAGTGCGCCCTCCAGAATACATGCAACATTCTTGGACTCACAGAAATCTCCCACATTTATTACCAATTCCAGAATCGTCGTAGTATTATTGCAACAGTCGAGGGTCAAGCTAAGGGAGACAAACCCATGACTACTACTATGCAGAGCCTCAATGCCCTTAACTGTTCATCCGATCCCTCTGGCGACTCAATTCCATTGGCCAGGATATTTGACCATCCACGTTCCACGCATGCTGCCAGCCCCCCCATCCGCCACTCCCACATATCGGGACCCGTACACAGGTAGCTTAATAAAGAACGCCCTGACTCCGGCCTATTCCAATAGACTGCTCCAGCCGGACATTCACTTTTGCTTCAATTCACTTGAAAGCACCATTGGCGTCACAGGAGGCAATGTAGAAGCTCAAAGTTCATAGTAAGGCGAAGGTTGAGAAATTTGGTTCTTTTGATCATCACGGGAACACAATTTTAGTGGCATGAGAGTGGTATTTGTCTAAACTGATACTGTTTGTTCCTCAGTTCCAGGCCAACCCCCAATCAATTTTTCATCCCAATGTCCTCCGCTTGGCGTGCTGCAGACGCATGGTACCGTTGATTCCCAGAAGAAACCCTCTACAGAAGGTCGACACAGTTGAGAAGGGCAACGTTGACAAGAGCGCCCTAGGCAGCTTGGTTAGTCTCAACTGACTTTGTGAGGAAAAGGGGGCACTCACGACAGGGGCTTCAGTGTTGCAGCAGTAGGCACTGCCGTCGCAGTTCTTGCCGACGACCTGGACGAGGCAGTTGGCGAGGCCGTTGCAGCAGACCTGCTTGGTGTTGGCGTTGCAAGAGCCGCCAGAGGAGCCACCACCGGTGCCAGTGGCACAAGCAGAGACAGCCATGGCGAGGGCAGAGGCGACGATGGTGAACTTCATTTTGATGGTTGGTTGGAGGGTTTGAAGAAGAAGAGTTGTTTGTGTTGAGAGTGTGATTGTTGTTGTTGTTTGTTGATGGTTGGAGTGAGAGAGAGATCGAGGGGAGAAGACCTCATCTTTATACTCGACGATGGCCACCAAATCCATACGATGCCGCCTCAAGCGACGTTCTTGATTTCACGATCCTCTCCCTTTTCCTCGATGAGAATGATCGTCATTACGCAGGTGAAGGGAATCCACTCGTGAAGCTGGAGATATCTGGGGCTCAAGCCTTCCATTGGCTGCTTACTCCTAGCAAGGCGCTGCGGATGCAGACCCTCTATTAGACCCGCTCACGATGCAGTGATCGCCCCGACATCCGCTCCGTAACGGAGAGAGCCCATTTCTCTGGCCAAGGAACAACAAACAAGTAATAGGGAAACATAACCAGGGTGCTGACTCGAGTGTTGGGCGGCATGTAGCCCTGCCAAGGAAGATGCGTAGCAAGTTATACGAATATTTGAGCCTCCTCGGGTGTCAACGTCGTCTCTCGGGTCCTCGGCATTTCTTTGTCATCCACAAGATATCAGACAACCAGGCTCAAGTTGACAGGTGAAAACCACTCACTAGAGGGGAACGAAATCGGCTGCTAGACGGAGATAGTATTCAGATTCTCCCAACTCAGAGAGAATAACTAGGGTGCCACCAAGCCAGCCACCTCCACCGGCAGTTATTAGGATTGCCACTCAGCTACACGAGGCTGCAGATACAGGTCACAAAAGTCAAGGTCGAATTCAAGGAAATCAAGCAGCATGTGGATTCTCAGTGACATTCCCCAACAGGGTCCCCTCCAGCCACACCGTCAGCAAAGGCCAGTTTTCCTCTTCGAATGGCCTCACCTCACGCGCGGCAGATGAAGAAAAAAAAAAACAGACGAGACCAGCGCGAGGGTCGGCCCGCGCCCTGCAAGCCACGGTTTCTTTGCAGGAGGACTCGTGGCCTCTCATTCTTGCCCCAGGCTCCACTTGCAAGGGATTAAACTTGGTCAAATATTAGGGATACGCGCGCGTACCTGAGGAGAGGGAGCTAAAAAGCTGGTTTTCCCACGGGTCGTCGGAGCCAGCTTTTGCCAACTTTGGGGGTCGTCAATAACTACCGATATGCCGATAAGAAGCCAACGGCGGTCGTCGCCTATCATAAATCTACCCTCTACCGCCGGCTCCGCCAGCCGACAGATAGATGCTATATGATCGCCATTATACATGAATAAACTATCGTCTCGTGTTTCCTTTAGGGCTGTAAGAATCTTGAATACGTCAATCAATACCTCATCAGGAGACGCGCAGCCCAAAACGTGCAGCGAGAGAGCAGAGCCGGCCCCTTGGAGATCTCCCCACCACTCATACTCCCACGTCTGAGACATCATGTGGTCTCCTTGCAGGCACAGCTAGCCTCACCGTACCAGCTTTCTGTGATTGATACTACATTGTACACGACGACGGAGACCGCTGATATTGGTAGCCATTGGATATCTCAGTAAGCCACTAGGCATTCCCGCAGAATCGATGACGAAGGTGCAGGATCGGTGCCGAGCCCGTTTTCTTTGCTGTCTCACTCATTGGAAGGTTGCCCAATAGCCCAATTCTTGGGACGAGGACAGGAGTAATGCCTTGAGTTGGGCGTCTCTGGCCGCGGCTACCGACCAATGCAGAGATGTTGGGGCAGAGGTAGATCATCGCCGATCGTACCCATCACGGTCAACTACTCGGTGACGAGTAACATCACTATTCTTGCACTCGTGCGTGGTCAGCCAGCCACGTCTCTTGAGCAGAGCCTGATCAAGGACTGACTAGTCTTAACAGACAAGAGGCTGAATTTGTGAAGGTGGCATAACTGACTGTATGCATTATTCATCGTCTTGCATAAGTCAATTATGTAAAGAGGTTATGCATCCGCCTTAGTTCAGATAAAACACGAGATTGAGGACGAATAGGTACTAGTACATGGAATCTCTGCTACGCCATAGCCGACTAAGCCTACGGTTTCTTTCTTTAGATATACTGCTTATACTCTGTAATTGTCTGTCGGTTCAAACTCATGCTTACTGTTGCTTAAGACACCCCGTGAACTAACCTCACTAAGAAGAACAGGCCAGGAGACGACAATGTACTTTCACCGACACGATGTTCTGCAAATCGTTTCATAATAATATATTACTATTATATATCATCGTACTATGGAAACTCATTGCCCTCTACTCTGCCATGCTTAATACCAGCGTGAGCATCGTGTGTTAGTGTCTAGATTTGGTCGCCAACCTACCCGGGAGCTAGGTAATAAAACACATTTTATGGGCAGAACCAGCGCCTAACAAGTGCTTAGGGTCATCCGAAAAGTAGAACAAAAGACAAAAGGCCTATGAAATTATTAATATATTATTTTTTCTTTTGGTGGAAATACTATAGCCTGGTTCTTTGCGTTTTTAAAAATCACTTCACTTACCGAGCCAGGTACGTTTACAAAAAATAACACTAAAGGTACTTAAAACTTCAGCACTAGATATAAATTTAAATAGAAGATTAGTTGGTCTTTACTATAATCTACTCAGAAGAGACATTCTCCTGGTGACTCTCTTTTGTGATTCTAATGATCGTTGGTCTCCGGTCTCGGATGATACGCCACGCGCCGTTGGTTTCAAAGGTTGGTGAGCCACATGGCATCGCACGTGCTATCACACGTGTTATGACACGTGCCAGACAGACATGTCTCACTTTGCTGATGACGACATAAAATCACGTGAGGATTTGCCGTGTCCTTCCGCCTGCTTCTTTCAGCGGCTGGTCTTTTCCTCCGTCCCTCGGATCCGCCCCACAATCCGCATCCTTCCGGGTTGGCCTCATGTCATGTCTTGTCTTGCCGAAGGCTGAGCAGATCGACAGCTTCTATCATGCGTTTCGTGACAACACTCTAATATATTGCGGTTTAATACAATTCTGAAGGATTATTGCGCAGCCCCCATGATCCACCTCATTCTTGTCATCTACTTGGTCAAAAGGCTGCACAGGGCCAGGGGGGGCCTTGGAGCAAAATAACACAGCTGTAATCTTGCCATCTACATGCTCTCTCTTTTAACCGAGCTCTCAACTTTAACCAAGGTCTCTCCTTCAGCCGAGCTCTCTCTTTTGACCCTTTTAACCGGACTCTCCTCTTTAACCGAGCTCTCTCTTTTCTCTCTTTTGACCGAGCTCTCTCCTTTAAACGAGCCCTCTCTTTTAACCGAGCTCTCTCCTTTCACCCCTCTAACCCTGTTAACCAAGTCTCTCACAACTTGGGGATCACTCGGCGGCATGTCTGGTACATGTAGCATGAAGTACATGGGCTCAAAGGCTCTGCCATTCAACAAGTCGGGATCAGCGCCGTGCTCTAATAGCCACTCTGCATACTCCCAATCTTGTGCGGCGCACGCATACGCAAACGGTGTCAGATCCTCGACCCTCCCGGGTGGACTCATGTCGAGAAAAGTAACCTTCTTGATGTCATTGACGCCTGCCATCCCGGAGGAGAAGACGTACTCAATCATGGGGAGGCGCACGGGAAAGGCTGTGATGTACATCCCTCCTTTCCATTTGACCAGTTCATGTAACGGCTGTGCATACGCAGGATCCGCACCATGAGCCACAAGCAGGGCTACCACTGAGATGTCTGCCCTGATAACGGCAGAGCCGAGGACAATGTTGGAACGGCGGCTCCAGCGCTGCCAGCCTCCGATGGCGACGTTGTGATGGCTGATCATTGGATCTGCGCCATGCGATAGTAGGAAATCAAGGAGAGGTCTGTTTCCGAGGCTCTCAACAATTGGATTGACCCGACGATTGTTATCCATCGGGGCGAATCCAGTCCACAACTGATTTGGATGCCAGCCAAACTCGATAAACACCTCGAGCAGTGGTATCGAGACTTCTCTGTCTTTGTCAAAGAGGCTCACCACAGTTGTCGGACCACGCTTATACTTTGGCGGGTCGGTCCAAGATCGCAGAAAGACATTGTCGTGCAGGATGGTCCCATGCCTCAGCAGGTACCGGGCGACGTCGACCTGGTTTGCAAAGGAAGCTCTCTCAAGGCCGAATTGGCGTACTGCCTGGGTCGGGTTGTGCTCTTCAAGATAGGATTCGACCTGGGACAGACAACCTTCTGCGCATGCAACGTAAAACCCCAACTCCCCACGGTCGGTCTGGGTGATGGAATGAGGGGTGGTGGAGTACTCTGGCCTGGGTAGGCGAGGCGGTAGTGCCGGGAGGTCATCATCGTCTTGAGATGCCAAGCCGGGTTGGGGAGGATGGCGGGCTATCCGCCCCTCCGCACTGCGCCGGTTGGCATTTGCTATCTCCATCCTGGCGATGTGCTGGCGGAGGTTGTGGCGGATGTTGCCGAGGTTCTCCATGGTGATGTCTCGGATAGAGTAGTTGGGGGCGGAGACAGTGACAGGGCCTTTGGAGGCAATGCAGAGTTTTTAGTTTCTTTTCTGGGTTGCAATCACGGAGGAGGAGCTCGCTGAAGAGTGTCAAGGCAGTGTCTGCGTTGCCGGCTGTTGAACGGGCCTTGTTAAGTATGCCAATGCAGCGACTAGAGTGATGAGATGTGGATATTTGGCGCTGGTGTTGTGTTGGTCATGTCTTATTTGAAACGCCTTAGCCCCAAACCCACCCAGTACCTGCATATTCATATTCATGCAAAAATTACCTGTTCCCTGCTCAGAGTTTGCTGCGGACGGTCCACAGGCATGCGGCCAGCACTGCCCGACAAACATTCTTTAATTAAGCGCCCTCGTCGGTAAATGCTTTGCCGCATTCAACTTGAAACATGCATGGCCTCGTTCTGAGATGATCTGCCTTTGATGAGAGGGGAGATTCTGCCTGTTTCCGTGAAACGGATCGCATTAGATCAGCTTGTGCACCTTCATGAACTGTCTACCTGCAAGGTCTGTTTCACGCATGTTTTCCGACGTGCCATAATTACCTTCAACTTGAAACATGATCTTCTCCGGATGATCGGCGCGTTTAATAAAGTCTCCATACTGTAGAGGGTGCGCCCACTGTCAATGGCACCTTGTCAAATGATCACCCCCCAGACTGATAAAGAACCAGGACCGAAACTTGTTATTTCGGGCGACAACTAGAAATAACCCTTGAACTTTTGGAATCCTTCTATCGGCATTAACAAGAACCGTTGACGGGCGGTTACAGCCAGCGGCAGTTCAAGGTATGGCTCGGGCCGACCACTAACAAGCAATAACGCTGTAACAGGAATTGCTAGCGCCAACAGAATAGCATGTTAAAAGACTAATTAAAGGGAACACAGGCTGTGCAGTGCTGTGCTGTGCAGGGAGGATTCAGCTGCAGTTCCCGCTCGTGTTGGTACAGGCACAGACAGGCCCAAGCCCTGTTCTCTCCCAAGTTTAGAGCCAGTGCTTAACTTTGAGTGAATGCACAACCAACAAGCCAATAAGCTGCTGGTATACTGTAACATCGTTCATCCTGCAATGTAGCGGGTGCAGCATGCTGCGTGAAATGCACAACCAACATGCCAATGAGCTGCTGATATTCTGTAGCATCGTTCATCCTGTAATGTCTGCCTGTAGCTAATTTTCAGTTACTGCACAGGCTGCTTTTCTCATCCCCATCCCAAGTGATCAGATAGTAGTTTGTCTAGGCCGTTAGTTAATCCCTCACCATGCTGGCGACAGGGTTGAAGCTGGAGAAGGAAGTATGGGGCGGAGCCATTTCGCTGAAATGTTTGCCCATGTTGAACAAGAGGCTATATAGGGTCCTTCGTCTCGCAGACTTTGGGCAAATCATCACCGCAATTCTCTCCCCTGTGAGACGTCATTCTTTTCTTCGCTTACCATCATGGTGGCACTTCGTTTTCTGCCCCTGGCACTGGCCCTCGGCCTTGCAAACGCAGGTGTTTGCAGGCCTGGCAAGCCTTCCACTACGCTTCCTGAAGCCCAGACCACTGGTCCGTATGGCCCGCCTGATGGCTGCAAGTATGGCTACGTGAACCAATATGGCGTTTGCATCACAACTGCTGCACCTGAAGATTCGACTGTGAGTTGTTCTTTCGTTATTTTCTATTAACAGATGCGACAGAATGGATTGTTTCAAGCCTAAGTGCTACACTATATGCCGCGTCTGTTGTGCCCATCCAATTACATGCTGACCTACCTATCCTAGACTGCTACCTCGAGTGAGTCTAGCCATGTACCTGGACATGGTACCAGTGGTGGCACTCCCGGAGACCACACAACCGATGAGGCTGGCAACACTATCCCAGTGACAACCGACGAGGCCGGTAACACCATTCCCGTCCATACGGATGCTACTGGACGTCCCGTCACTACGGATGAAGCCGGAAACACCATTCCTATCAACACCGATGCTACCGGAGTTCCTGTCACTACAGACGAGGCTGGCAATACTATTCCTGTCACCGACGCTACTGGGCGACCCGTTACCACAGATGAGGCTGGTAACACGATCCCTGTTACTACTGACGACGCCGGCAACACGGTTCCCGCTGTCACCACCGATGAAGCTGGCAACACTATCCCCATCACTGATGTCCCTGGACCCGTTACCACCGATGAAGCTGGAAACACCATCCCGGTCACCACTGATGAAGCTAGTAACACTGTTCCGGCTGTCACGACCGACGAGGCTGGCAATACCATTCCCGTCACAGAGGCCACTGGCGTTCCTATCACTACTGATGAGGCTGGAAATACGATTCCTGTCACTGATGAGCCTGGCACCCCCGTTTCGACTGATACCGCCGGCAACCCTATCCCTGTTACTACCGATGAGGCGGGCAACACGATTCCAGTTACAACTGACGAAGCCGGCAACACGGTTCCTGCCAACACCGAGGGCGGCAACACTGCTGTCACGACAGACGAGGCTGGAAACACTATCCCCGTCACCGATGCCACTGGAGTGCCCGTAACCACTGATGAAGCGGGCAATACCATCCCCGTGACCACGGACGAAGCTGGAAATACCGTGCCGGTAACTACGGACGAGGCTGGAAACACCATCCCAATCCCAACTGATGCCAACACCCTTCCTGTGACCACGGATGAAGCTGGAAATACGATTCCAGTTACGACAGACGAAGCGGGTAATACTATTCCTGTCACGACCGATGAGGCAGGCAATACTATTCCAGTCCCAACTGGCAGCGACACGCTTCCAGTCACCACGGATGAGGCAGGCAACACTATTCCTGTTACAACGGATGAAGCTGGCAATACGATCCCCGTTACTACTGATGAGGCTGGCAACACGGTGCCTGTTACTACAGACGAAGCGGGCAATACCATTCCAGTCACAACTGACGAAGCCGGCAACACTGTTCCTGTCACCACAGATGAAGCTGGCAATACGATCCCCGTTACCACTGATGAGAGTGACAACACGGTGCCGGTGACAACTGACGAGGCTGGAAACACTATCCCCGTTACTACGGATGCAGGCAACACCGTTCCAGTCACAACTGACGAAGCTGGAAACACGATTCCTGTTACAACTGATGAAGACGGGATCACCATCCCGGTAGTCACTGCCCCATCTGGAGAGTCATCCGAGTCCAGTGTTGTTTCTGAACCCACTGGTGAGCCAACAACCAACACTCCAGGAGAGGCTACCACAGAGCCTACTGGAGCGCCCACCACCCTCATCCCAGGAGAGCAGACCACTGAGGCTCCTGGTGCCCCTTCTACCAACCCGAATGAAGGTCCTACTACTCAGCCTCCAGGGGGTACAACGACGGATATCCCAACGTTCACCACATTGCCTCCTGGAGCCACCCTCTCTCCTGTCGATACCACATTCACCACTCCTATTATGATCACAACCACTTCTCCTGGAAGTGATCATGAGACTATTGTGCCAAGTAAGTGCCACCCCCTATTTTTGGAGTCATGACTAACTGAGATAAACAGTCATCATCCCTACTGGAGGTCCTCCTGAGGTTTGCTGGGGCTGCCCTCCTAACGTCAAGATCGATACCCCTGAGTTCTGTGTCGAGATTTTTGGAGCCAAGATTGGAGATTGCTCTGATGATAACGACGATGATGACGACGACGACGACGATGATGATGACGATGATGACGACGATGATCCCAGCTCAACTGAAGAGGTTTCATCTTGCACAACCTCGGTCGTCGCTACATATGAGAGCGTCTTTTGCTCTGTTACAGGTCAGTATAGTTGATAATGAAGATCCTCTATTCAACAAGTAATGATACTGACTATGGACAGGAACCAACACTGATCCTGTCACTGGATGCTCAACTAGTGCTTGGACAACTATCACGGGCTGCAGCGTCACCAACTCGGCCACCACAACCACCAAGACTGATACTTCGAGCGAGTATGAACAGCCAACTTGTGCGCCCTCGATTTGCGGCGCAGGATCATGTGCAACCTTCCCTCAGAAGAGGTTCTTTGACGACACAGTCTCGAACCTGACCAAGCGTGAGCTGAGTGACGAAGAAAAAGAAGCAAAACAGAGGAAGGGAGGATGGCTCGATCCCGTCGACTTTAAGAATGAGGACGGGCAGGAGGACTCCTTGTCGGAACGATCACAGAGGCTCATTCGCAGCATGGTTCAGGACGCGTACCAGAACCGCAATCAGCCAGGCGAATTCACGCCCAAACTTGTCTGGTTTCCCGACGCACCTTCAGAAGCGACCACGTCAAACTACATCCTGTTTGGGGACAAAACCACTAGTCTTGCTGTCCAAGGCCTGTGGGGATGTACAGCTATAGTCGTGGTATCACAACGCGGCGCATGGGCTAGCCATATCTGGGAGGGCAAATTCGACAATGACGCCTCGTTCCAGGAGCCACTTCTGTCCCTCAACTTTGGCAACGGCAAAGACGCCAACGGCGAAGAGAACCGGGACCATCCATACGCTCTCGGCGAACTTTACGAACGTCCTGACCTTGGCGATGTGGGTGTCATTTTTGGCAGAAATGAAGACGAGGCCAAGGAGCTGGGGGTTCGTGCCTTTATCATGGCCCCTTATTTCCGAGCATGGCCTCGATTCTACAATAATGACCCTCTCGCTCAACCCCTCTGGACAAATGAAGAGTTGGCCGATCCCAAATTCAACCCGAAGAAAAAGAACACAAATATTAACCCGGCCAACAACGAGGACGTCAAGAATGGCCCTTACGTCAATACACTCACGAATAGCATCAAAACGATCTTAGGCCAAAGCACTTCCGTCGAGGTTGTCAAATACGCGCCTATGGTGCTGAACAACGAAGATTTGGCGATGGATATGATGGGGATACTGGTGGGCTCGGCCAAGTTCGACGCCCTTGGTGACACAAACCAGGCGACCGGTCGCGGCAAGGCCGTGATCCAGTACCACCCGGCAAAGACTTGCAAAGGATGGGCTGAATCGCGAATCTGGTTCGAAGGTGGCCCTAGCAAGAAGAACAGTTGGCGTCCTAAGGGTGCACAGGTTCTGGCCCGTGACGGGAACCAGAAGAGAGAGGAGGAGTGTCCTCTGGACTTCCCTGAGACGACTTCATCCGAGACATCAGCTTCCGAGACCTCTACCGAGACGTCGTCTGCCTCCGAAACAACTTCTGGAGACCTTTCCTTACCTACTCTCCCTAACCTCACTGGTATCTTCAACTGCGTACAGAGCACCGAGATTCCCCAGTGTATAGGAGACTTGTGTGTGACATCGACGTCCTGCATTAGTTTCGGATCAGCCACAGCCACAGCCACGGCCGATACCACGACCGAGGAATGGCCCGCGGCTACGACTGAAGGAGGTTCCTGCATGGAAGACAGCGACTGCGACATCAAGTGCGAGAACGGAAACGACCCCGTGTGCCTCAAGCTGAACCCAATTGCCGCTGCTGGAGTTTGCTCTTGTCTCGAAGTCACCACGCCTACCCAGACCGACCCTGCCGAAACGTGTGCCACCGTCGTGCCCACTCTCACGGCCGGAGAGGGCGACGGTGAAGACTGCCGCTGCTACTATGAGCCTGAGGGTGACGATGTTGATGAAGTCTCGTTCCCTACTAGTGTTCAAGACGATGCTATCGAGCACTTCTGCAATGGAGACCGCATCGAAGGATATGAAAGAGCCGAGTTCCCCGTCGATGATGAAGGTATCACGATCTACATGCAAGTGACACGCACGGATGTCGATCAAGAGGGCTGTGACAATGGCCCCAACCCCTTCAACCTGGACGACTACTGCCGTGACGCTCTCAAGGTCCTTACCAGCTGCGATGTGCTTAGCAACAAGGACAGAAGCCGAGGTGGCCACTACATCGACAACGGCGAGCATGGTTGCGTTGACTGGAAGCTCTGGGCCGAAAAGGGCACAGCCGGTGATCCCGACGACGGCGACGATAGTGGTTCGCAGCCTTCTTGTCCCAACGATCCCCCTAAACTCGAGGACGGAGAGGGAGATGACAAGGACTGTCGCTGCTACTACGATCCCGAAGACGCTGAGAATGAAGTGGTCAAGTTCCCAAGAGACGAACAGGACAAGGCCATCGAGGGCATGTGTGGTGGTGCCCCTGTCGACCCCAACAATTCCGAAAGAGGAACCTACGTCCTCGACAGCGGCATCTCGATTGACTATGGCGTGAGTCGTGTAAACATTGATCAAGACGGATGCAAGGACGAGGCCACGATGGACAGGGACCAATGGAAGGAGTACTGTGTCAAGGCTCTCGGCACACTTGCCAGCTGTGACGTGGTTGGCAACGATGAGAGTCTGGGCGGCAAGTATATTGACAATGGAGAGTACGGATGTATCGAGTGGGAGCTCACGGCGCACGCGGCAGATGATTGAGGGAGGAACATGAATGGTCTGGAGATGAGCCCCTGATATTTTACATGTATATATTACTTGCATAACGGTTGACTCCGTTCTTCTTTACGATCCTTGGTTTGACCTACACGCCCGGTAGAGGCGGTGCTGGTTCATTAGATAACATGATACTGCATTTCAGTTTTTAACAATCAACATGGTTATACTTACAGATTTCTACCTATACATGGAGCCCATGTCTGCGCAGTGAAGAACAAAGGATTGCTGTTTCAGGATTGGGTCTTGATCCCCTGTTGTACTAACATGTTCTTCATTATAGCGGCTAATGCTCTGTAGAGTTAATATAGTGAGCAGTGCAGAACAAAGAATGTTTTCGGGGCCAACAAAAGAAATGCTTGCTTGTTTCTCCAGTACATTGCCATAAGAATGAAGACACAACCCCATATTACCTCTCTCATAGTTGTTTCCTTATCACCCCAACAGACCAGACGAAAGAAACCCATTACTCGACAATTATTCCAGACGAGGCGCCAAAATGGAAGAAATGGAAGAAGTTCTTTATGAGAACTCCGTATACAGCATTCGGAGAGTGCCCGGCAACAACAAGGGTTATGGCATAGTCGCAGCCAGCAAGATCCCTAAAGGCACCCGCATCCTCGCTGAGGCGCCCCTGATCCGGCTTCCCCGGGAAGTCGGCTCCAAATACCACGCTCGGGTGTCGATTGCTGCCAAGCTTAGCAAGTTTCCCCCGGAATATGGAAAGGGTTACCGCGAGTTGTGTAACGCATATCCAGACGACGACAAGGAAGTTGCTATTGCTTTGACAAATGCTCTTCCTTTGGGCCCTAAATCATCTGACAGCGGCGTCTTCCTGCAAGCATCCCGGTTCAACCATAGCTGTCTCCCGAACGCCCAGGAGACTTGGAATGAGAACCTTGACAAGCTAACCGTCCATGCGTGCGTGGATATTGAAGAAGGACAAGAGATCACCATAAACTACTTGAAGAAACTGGCATGTCGCAAGGACAGGCAGCAGGCTCTTGAAGACAACTGCCGGTTTAGATGTGTGTGCTCTCTCTGCTCCGCGTCTGTTGCTGAGAGGAGGTCGAGTGATAAGAGACAGGAAGAGATCCAGAAGCTCTACAATGAAGTGACTAGTACGATGGCTCGTCATTTGGACCCCCTCGGCAACCTCCACAAAATACAGAGAATGCGGGAGCTCATGAGCAACGAAGGCATTCGAGATGTAAGACTCCCGAAGGTCTACCTCCAAGCCTCTCTGACCACCATATCCCATGGAGATCTGGCCAGGGCCCAAATCTTTGCTCAAAGGGCATTCGAAAGCCGAAAAACTCTCGAAGGGGATGACAGCCCGACGGTTGTCAAGTTGAAGCAGTTGAGCCTCCATCCTTATTCTCACCTGGATTATAGGCCTAACCAAAAATGGAAGTCAAATATTGAAGATGCCCCAAGAGGACTTTCGAAATCTGACCTTGAGGCTTGGCTGTGGCGACAGCACGAAGATCGTGAGGTGCAATTCGCTGACCTGCGGTGCACGGAAACCTTTCCTTGTTTCAACGATCTTCCTGGAGAACACGAAGCTAGTACAGAGTTCTTTGAGCCTACAGATGCGTTCAACTGTACACCAAAGAAGATTTGGGTTCTCCTGGGCGACGTTCTCGAAGTGGACGAGGGGGAAGGGGGCGACTTGCAAGTTACTATCGAGGACAAGAACTGGAAAATGGTTCCGGTTTTGATCCGCGCCTCGGAATTTGGCCAGACGTTTGACCGTTCGACGGTAAAGACAGGGAGTACTATTGTGATTCCCTTCCCCGTTAAGGACGAAAACATGCCGGGGATACCTGGAGTTGTCATTGACAAGCCGAATGGCTTTAAGGTATTTCCTCATTACAACCTCTTGTGTAATTTCTTAATGGTTATGCTAACTGATATGAAACAGATGCTCCCTAAAGAGCTCGAGGATCTACTCCTTCTGAGTGACAGAGTGAAGTACTATTCATCCCTTGCCGATGGGAAGAGACGCTGCCATGGGTGCAACAAGGAATCGGACTCCCAACTGGTATGTAGAGGATGTTTCTTCTTCCAGTACTGCAATGAGGTAAGTGACATCCTATCCAAAGAGTTAGGCTTGAGATTTACTAACAGTTTGATATCGATAGTCCTGCCCAAAAAAAGATCATGAGCCGGATTGCAAGCTTCTCCGGCAGCCTGACTTTCGTGATCTGTTTCGCTTGAATCACAACCTTGAAGATTACTCGAGGTTGGCCCCTGGACAGCCCAGTAGGGAATGCGTGGTGATATGAGGCTATCCTGGAGGAGGGAACAGACAGTGAATGAGGAGGACGATGACAAAATTGAAACCTCCCTTTTCACTTGTGGCGCAGGGTTTATTTTGACAGTTTCGGAGTTAAATACATTTATGTTGCCAGGCAGTGTGGGCACTTAGGAAACGTCTCGGAGCAACTGTCTTCTGGACCCTTTCAAACCAACTCAGCCACCACTTCCCCTGCTTTTGATATGGTATTGCAACGCTCACAGCCACTGGAAAGAGTCTCTTCTTCGCCTTCGCTGACAGGAAAGCGCTCTTCATACATACCGACTCTTTCAAACTCGTTCCTATTTCCAGTCGGTTTGAGGATCAGCCCCATCCGTTTCCGCTCCCATCGGCCCGAGTGTCGGCTCTCTTGAACCTCGAGCCGAGATGTAAGTTCAAGGAGCCATAGTACTAGTTCAGGAGCCATTGTACTTTTCTTGCTGAGATCAGTTCTAAGAACCACTTCATGTTCTGCCGATAGCCCGTGTGTGAATGTAAGTCTTGGATAGCCTGGAAAATGCCTGGTGATCTGCGTCAGACACCCCTTCAAGATAATCCTCCCATTTTTGACGGCGCCAAAGGGGAGTGACTCGTTTGTAACTTGAACCTTAGTCGAGAGGACCCAGGCTGTGGCATCGCACTCGCGGACGGAACGAGCCCATCCAACTTGGCCCTGCACGGAGGCCCATGACCATGACGGTGCGACCCAGATCTCGTTCTCCTTCTGAGCTTCATGACCGGCAGTGTACCATAGCAGACCTGATATGAGCATAGGTCTCCATAGCCCGACGATGTATTCCGTAGATGGCAAGCCACTGGCCTTGGCAAAGCGGCTTGCAACCCCTGCTATTACATTGAGCTTGTCATGCTGGAAAGTCAAGCTTCTAGAAGAATATTGACCCATTTGGTCTATCTACTGATCTGTGAGGAGATATTCTGGAGGCGAGGTTGAGTCCGGGCATAACCTAAAACGTTCTTCTTTTCTGGACCTTCTGCACAGAAATTCGTGTTCTTGTGTTCCATACTCTAAAACTCTTTCCGACAGAGCCTGTTCTTGAAAGGTCCACGCCCTCGTATCGATAGGTTCCTCCTTGAACCCATCTATGCTGATTACCTGTGCCATGCAGAAACCATCATGATGTTTCAGTGGCAACGCCACGCCAGGAAGATATGGCGTTCGATCGTGGAGAAAACCTTCAGTGCAGGCTGAAGCACAAGAGGCGGAAATTGTGATGAGTGCTCCTTGGTAGATCTCTGGCATCCTGGCAAGTTCCTGGAATTTGTCGTTTTGGTCGTCTTGGATGATGCACAGCGAGTCTATCCAGATATGCGAAATGGCCAGTCTGCGACAAACTAATATGGCATCGCGGATAGTTAGGGGTAGGTCAGAGAGAAGGAAGCCATTGTGCCGTATAGAAACGTTCTAGCAGTAGGAGAGAGCTGCCCATGTCGGTGTATCCATGTTTGCCGTCGAGACAAGCCGTATTGTTTGCGAGTCTTCGCCGACATCGATCAGTCGAGAGGGGGGACTTGCATGATTTGGCCTCGGGCATTCATCGTGGGAAGCCAAACATTCTTGGAGTAGACTACTGCTTTTGCGGAAGGCTTCCTCAGAGTTGACGACGGGGTGAAAGGGATGTTCTGTGAATCTCATGCTAGATATGTCTGTACTTGTTAGATCTGAGGAGACACTAGGCCCGGTAACTTACTTCTACTGGGACCAAGACTAAAGAACTCATCATGCATGCCCAGGTCGTCATCAACGCCGTCTATCTCCCAGCCAGCCATGAAATACAGAGTGTCCGATTTTTCAGAGCGCCGGTGTCGAACCCTGACTGCTAGCGTCGCTATTCCAGCGATATCTTCGGTAATTGATTGAGTAGCCAGAATATCTTTGTTTGGAACAGAAGCCTTGATAATAGGAATGCAAAACTTGAAAAATGCGCAGTTGTCAGTGGCAGTATTGAACGCCTCCTTTCCGGGTGTCCGATGAGTGCAAATGACGGGGCCGCGAACATTCGTGATATCTATGACAATGGCTTGACAGTATTTACATGTATGTAAGCGAGGTCCCTTGGTCTCTTTGGTAAAGTGATCGAGATCCATGGCTGCGATTTCGTTCGGCACCGTTAGGTGAGGAATCACGGTTGGAGGGTGTTTAAAAGAGGGGAATATCGCTCGACATGTGCTGCGCCACACCTTTCGTTTCACCCGAGGGCAACAGGAGGAGTTGCTGATCTACAACTGTGCCACCCACAAAGCTGGCATCGACAAGAGAACGAAACTAACCGAGGCATCAATAGGTAAGACCTAGACTGAAATATGCATGGTCCTATAAAGTTTCTCTATCTATGGGATCGTTGCTACTTTCCATAAGTAAAGTCCAGGAACTCCTTCTTCTGGTCCTCTCTCTTCTTGTCTTCCATCTCGCGGAGAATGTCGGCGACGACTGGACCGACAAACTTGGCCATGAACGGAACCACGTTCACCAGCTTAGGGCCCAGATCCCCCAGACTCGTCACCATAGCTGTGAAGAATTCCTTCTCCTCCAGTTTGATGTCCTCATGCAGCGCGACATATGCCTGCAAGCAAGCCTCGGCCAGAATGGCTCTGTGCGCGAGGGGATCCAAGTTGGTCTTGGGCGGTAGGACTCCAGATTCGGTTCCCAGAAGCAGAGGCAGGCCAATTTTGGCTACTTCTTTGAGAATTGGGCCAGCCTTCTTGAAGGCACTTCCGATAACATCCCCAATCGTCGTGAAGGTGCTATAGAAACATCCCGCTTCGGTCTTACCAACCTTGGCTAACAATGCTTCGATGAATTTCGCCTCCTTGTCGTCTAGCTTACGCCCAAACCCGGTGTCCTTTTCAGCGTTTAGAGAACGTGACTCTCGTACTCCTTTGGCGTTGGACCTTGATTCAGACCTCTCGTGCACGTGGGAGAGCAGGAGTCGCAGGCTGGGTTCTAGCACCCCCTGGAGGATTTTCGGGGCGATATTTATGACGAAGGGCTTGAGGCTGGCCACGACTGGACCCAAGAACTCGGTGACTTTCTTGCTATCGTGAGCCGGCAGCTTGGTATTGAGGTGATACTGTAGGGCTGCCTCGGCGAGGATGGCGCGGCCGATGATGCCATCGTACGGGCGAGAGCTGGCCAGCGACTCGGCGTGGGACGAGCTCCCACTGTCGGCAGCGAGTCTTCCAGCTGCAGCAATGGCGGTAGAAGCGAGGATGCTGATCTGGGGGCCGGCCTTTTCACCGAACGAGAGGTCTTGCCCTGATGAATCGGCGCTCAGAATGTCGCTCGGGATATCCGCCACGACTTTCAGCGCCTCCCTTGTGGTGTGGAGTAGAATCTTGTGTACTTGGCTATTGTCTTCTGATTCCGTGGTTGTCGCCTCGAGCATCCAAAGCCATTCTTTGTCCTTGTTCGGCCTCGTGGCGTCCTTGGATCTCTCCTTCTCGGTGGTAAGAGAAGAGGCAATATTCTGAAGCGCCTGAAACCGATTTCCCCAGGGTCCGTCAAACACGGATGCCGAGTTGCGTGAATAGCCGCCAAGAACATGGACTCCTATTACACGGAGCGGCTTCTGGTGGTTGAAAACGGGCGAGCCTGAGTTTCCTATGCAGTTGGTCAGCACTTGAGGTAGCCGCGAGGATTGCAAAGATTACCTCCATAGGTGTCAATTCGATACTCCAACATATGCAAGTCCGACGACTCCACGTTGAAGTCCGTCTTTCTAAACATCTCATACATCCTCGCACCCCTCTCTCCGTCGTTCATAATATCTCCTGGGTAGCCTACCACTCCTAGATCCGCGGCACTCTGCGAAATGGGTGTCTGCGTCCAGCTGAAAAACTTGTTGACCGTTTTAAAAGGCGCAGAGAGCTTGATAAGTGAGATATCAGAGGCCTCGTCTCCCCCAATCGTGTTGATCCACCCGCTGGTGGTTGCGACAGCCGTGCCGCATTGATGTTCCACCCTTTCAGGATCAAAGACGGTGGCATGGCCTCTATAACCAACGTAGGTCTTGACCTTGACGAGTCGGCCGAGGCCATGGGAATAGTCGTAAGCGCAGTGGCCGGCCGTGACGACAACGTCTTCTGAGACGAGCCAGCCGGTAGCCATTGGCCAGGTGGCGTCGTCGTCAACCAGTTCCTTCTCCTGCCCTTCGTAGAGGAGAAAGAGCTTGACAATAGCTAGGACATGCATCAGTCTGCCGCAGGATATCAAAAGCGTTGATGCTGCTAATATATACCACGGTATTTCCCATCATGGGCCTGGTAGTGTTTCGGATCGACTTCTTCACGTCCATCTACTCTGTTGACAACTGTCTCAGTATAGCCGGACTCATGCACGCGGCCTAGACTCTGAGTGTGAGGGGCGTAGCGTTGTCGTTGCCGTCCGTCTTCAGATACCAGAAGTGAACGGCCGTCGTCTGGGTCGTTTTTGGGGGCTGAACGGTGGCTCGGGCCCTTTCGAGGGTATCGCCTTGAGTCATCACGGAGCGCTGGGCTCGAGTGGCCTTCAGAACGTTAGGGCTGGTGATGGATTCTTCGGACATGGCTGTGACGGAGGTCAAGGCCAATGTAGGTTGGTGGGTTGGTAGGATGGTAGTACTAGCTGTGCAGAAGCGAAGACTGATGAGGTTGTTGAGACGGTCGACGAACGAGCACGACTAGGCTGCTTTATACTCATCATGACATGCTGGTATTTCACTGTTAAACGCGGCTCAAGCTCGGGCAGGGGGCGATGACCCTCAACTCCGAACGCCGAAGTCTTGGGTAGTATCACTACACCAATTGCCAGTCCCTGAATACTGCATTGCAGCCTCGTATTCATCCCAACTACTAGCGGCACGCCAAGAAAATCATCCACGATGACAATGTGTCTTATCCTCCGCAATGGTTGGAAGGGAGGACCATGCGGGAGGCACTCCTTTCTTGCCGTTTCGTAACTTCGTAAGCGATCATATCATGATGGGCAGAGAGAACGATTCTTCACGACACCCACACTGACTATCTTGTCAGTAGATGATTGGAATATAAAAAAGTCCTACATGAGCGCCTTTCTGATTGCCTTATCGGCAGTTAGATGATTGGAGGAGAGACTGATGGCTGAATCCGCATGGCATACCTAAGTTCCTCACCAGCAATCATGTAATAATGACAAGAAAGCCCATTTCTGCACGGCCTCCTCACCGGCTACGTTGTCAGGAAATGATTGGAATATAAAATAGTCCTACATGAGCTCCTCTCTGATTGCCTTATCGGCAGTTAGATGATTGGGGGGGGGGGGAGACTGATGGCTGATGCTGTACAACCTCGTCTCTGGCAGCCTGGTTCGCAATTACATGACAATTACCCGCATTAGAAGATAAACCGATTTACTGCATGACCCACTTTCTGGATGCCTTTCCGGGGACCAGATGCTTAGAAGAGAAACCGGCTTGCATTTGTCAGAAGCAGGCCCCATATCTTAATCTCCTGAGGCCGAGCGGACCGCGAGTTTCCAAAGGCAATCTTTCGGAGTTGACCGCATCCAGGTTCAACGAGAGCCGCCATACCGCTCAATTTTTTAATCTGCATTTTTATTTTGGACTATGCAGAATTTCCACAACTCTGGTCGTGCAACCATGCCACAGACCGGCCCAGAAAAAATCGTTTTCTGGGAGCTTGACCT
This sequence comes from Fusarium ambrosium, assembly GCA_003947045.1. Classification (NCBI taxonomy): domain Eukaryota; kingdom Fungi; phylum Ascomycota; class Sordariomycetes; order Hypocreales; family Nectriaceae; genus Fusarium; species Fusarium ambrosium. The sequence goes on from NIZV01000024.1 coordinate 261,279, forward strand.
CGGCGTAGAACAACCGTCCCCCATCCCCAACTCGGTTGAGCCATGTATTCGCACCTCAGGGGTTACCGACATTGGAATTTTTACGGAGGAACAGGACGTCAGGATACCTGTGGACAGGGTGGACTCTCAGGCGGGTGGGAAATATCACTGTTCGTAT